>WYDF02266577.1:0-21906 GCA_009867245.2 Adranes taylori
ACTCTTTAGTTTCTTTAAGTATATGTACCAAAGACCAACTATGCCAATTTTCAAAACTCCGGGAATTATTTCTCTAGATTTGTCTAATGTGACTGGGCTATCATACGTACAGTGTGTTGGAAAAAATAAGTCACAGTATCATAAGTAAATAAGTCACATTTTATTAGGATTAGATTTCCTTACAAAAAATATAATGCAATAATTGACTATAAGAATTTTACATAAACTTTTGATTACAAAGGAGAAAATAGTATCCCAAAAGGAGGAATATGTAACTATCCCAGCAAGGTGTGAAAAATTATGCTAATTGAATGTAAGTGGTAAGGAAGAATGTGTGCTATTACCAGAATAGTTAGGAGAAGGTGTATATCTGATGGCAAAAATGGACAACGGAGAAAAAGCACTAGAAGAATTAAAGAAAAGAACAAAAAGAGTAAGAATCATAACACGTACAAATACCACGTGTCCCGAGTACAAACGGATGTGGAATGAAATTATTCTTGTATAAAACTATAAAAGAATGGAACTAGCGTACAAAGCAGCAAGTAAAAGAACTGAATGCAACATGCTCAAAAGAAAAATAAAGAATAAGAAAATTATAGCACTATGAAGTGAAATGGAGGCATGATGTGAGGGGGCGAATGGTCGAAGTAAAGATAGCATTAGATATACTATATTACATTAAGAATATTATTATTACACATATAAGGTATATAAGGTTTGGGTATTAATGGACGCGTCTGATACAGACCGCTCCTTCACCTATCTTGCATGGGAACACACACAACCTTTGAACCTGAATACCTACAAAGTATATCTACGGTCGTCGTGCCGAAGAGTTGATAATTCAAACACTCATCAGAAGAAGATATATTTCTACTTTACACTTTGATCCTATTATGGAACCAGTGTCGCCCTTTCAAGGACTAGGAATCCTGTGAACAGGCTACCATCTCAAATTGCATATAGATCAAAGAAATTCAACACACCTGGAGACTTCATTCATTTCCTTAGGTTATATACATTTAACGTTTTTTACTTTTAGCTTGACAAGCATTTCTAATTTATATTACAAAACTTAAAATAAAAATTTTTATCAACAAATTACTTCAAAATATATATTAATATTAAATTATCACTCAATATTTTCTATGTATTACTGTTACATCAATAATAACAATAAAACTTATCGTTTTTTTGATATAATAGTTCGACCATATACATGCAAGGAATTTCAGTGATGAGAACATTGTTGTACTCACATGAGTACACTAGGACAATACATATACTTCGCTTAAAAAAATTTTGAACAAATGTCTGTAGTTCTTTTTCTCATGAACCCGTTGTTAATATTTCAGCATCAGAATGCTGCAGATTATATCGAAATATATGCAGGATGGAGAAGAGCTCGATCCGTCAAAAATCATATGCCGATTAATGCCGCACATGGCTCTGTAGAAGTAGAGCTTGGTAGTAAAATATAGAGGTGAATCCAGAGAGAGTTTCTAAAGACTAAAATGAACGCGATGAAGAAACATTAGCTAACATACAACTCCGTATTAATAGTAATCCTGACAATAAGAACAAATAATCTTGGAGATTATGTGAAACAGAGTATTAAGTCTTCAGGGTAGGAAAACTCTTTAGTGGGAAATGGAGCTGATGAGCGTGTACATGATATGCAAGTGCGATTGCAATCCGAAAGACATATTCGAAAAAATTTTCAACAAAGATGTTCTTTCTTGATCAGAGACCAAACAATTTTATATGCACAGCAGCAAAATAGATATGATTTCTCTGTGACCATTAATGAAATCAAGAATTTCATTGGCATATTTTTATTCCCCGCGTATCATAAATCACAGCAGCAGAAGATATAGTTGATATGAAGAAATAGATTTCTATGCGCTAATAAGCTGGCAGTACTCTTCCAGCAGCATTCTACCAAAGTATTTAGCAACAGAATCAAGATAAACAGCCAGCGTTAGTCCCACAGCTCAACCGTCCACGACAGTGAAGAGGAGTCAGGAAAATACAAATTAATGCGTTCGGACAGAGAAATAACAACAATTATCTCCAACATTTAATGTGGAGATTATGTTAGGCCCAACGGAAATACCAACTATTCGTTTAAGGTTCGCTAGTGTACCATCTCGTATCCACGTATCCTTAAGAGCGATTCCTTCACTACTAACTGAGTTGTGGAACAATATGGAGGCAATAGGGACGAGATCATTTGCCAATCTTGTTAATAAACAGAATAAGGCATAACATTTTAAAATCAATTTACAATTGTTTGAGCTTAAAATGTGTATTGTCCAAACCCATTTGGAATAACAACCGCCTTTTATTATGGGGTCTAGAATAGCTTCGCCGAAATTCAGCAGAGGAACATCTTACCGATCAGCCGAAGACTACCTTATCCATTGGCTATAGATCTAGAGACCTTAGGTCTGTTTCTATCAATAAGAAACCTGTAGTAGCAGTCTTCATAACATCCGAAGTCGCTGATGGTGATGGAGCGGCAAACTTTCTAGTGAGAGGAACGTCAGGGACAGGCGAGGCTTAGCAATGCTTCCGTCGCCGTTGGGGACACCCACTGGGCTTCGCGGATTATGTAACGTATAGCAGATTACAACATCAGTATAAACAAAGCCCGGTTTTATTATTACCAGCGCGAGTTCCTATGTGGCTAAGAGCAATTGCTGCTAGTGAGTTGTGGGATAGAATAGTAACTGTAGGCACAAGAACTTTTGCGGCATTACTTCAACTTCCCAGGACAAAAGGTATCCTTTTCAAGGATAGTGTGACACTTTTCGAGTTGAAAATGTGTCTCGCGCAAATAAATATTGAGAGACAACCGCCATTCACAATGACTTCTCGCAATTCCTACACTGAAATTCAAATACGGAATTTGATTCCAATTAGTCGCAGGCTTCCTTTTCCATTGGCGATAGCCACTGGAGACGGTTTTCTATCAATGACGAACCGGCAGTTCCAATATTTATAACGTCGGAGATTGCAGACTGCGATGATGCAGTGAATTTTTGCATCTCAGATGTCCGACGTTTAGTAAGAATTTTAACTGTTGTTCACCCCACTGACTCCATCATAGTGACGACTGCACGTATATTAGATGTCCTATCAATGGTGGAATGGCAACTACCACCTCTTTGAACTCCGGCTGACTAACCACTTCTTGGAACAAATCATTGCACCAATGGCACTGAAGCGCGGATTTATTATTGAATCAGATATAACGACAGAAATTGGTTCAGTCGTATCGGCAGTGCGATACCATGAGGCGCTCGACTCAAGTGATGAGGAAATGCTGTATTATATTAATTATTTACCAACCGATTATGATGAGCGACTATTGCAAGCGCTAACAGGCATAAAGTTTTCACAGTTCTGTGGAGAGTGTAGTAACCCGTTAGCCAGTTAGTCAAATGTAAGCACGTAATGCTTTGATTTGGTCTGAGAAACAGTAGGGCTTAGTGTGATGCCCGAGAGTACTTCTACTATAGTGGGCACTGACTATAATGAACGTCTATCGCAAGCATTGATGTTCGGTTATGAATATCTTGGAGTGAAATTCTCCAGATTTTGCTCGAGTTACCACGAACCGTTGAAATCACCATCCGAAGATATAGTTCATGTGTAGAAATAGATTACTTTCATTGGGTAGAAATTTTTTCATTGGGCAGATAATAGTAAAATTACCAAAAAGCTTAAATGTATAAGCTTGTGTACTCTGTTAAACAAACAATTTAGACATTAAGAAAACAATTTAGGCTATGGAAAATCTTTCACTAATATTTCTTAGACGATGAAGCTATGACAAAATATTTTAGGCATCATTGATCACAACAATTTATGCGTAGAAAACCTGAAAACCCGTAACCTCATACTAGTATGCTTTTGAAACATATTGTGGAAAATATGTCGTTTTGTCGAAGCGCTAGATTTCAAGAAGTACAACGATGAAATGGGAAGTCAATGACATTCTGTCAATACCTATAGGGATTAGTATTAGAGATGAAGCTATGACAAAATATTTTAGGCATCATTCATCAAAACAATTTAAGCGTAGAAACCCCGTACGCTTTAACTGTAAAGATTGGATGCTCTGTTGCTCAACCTCATACTGGTATGCTTTTGAAACATATTGTGGAAAATATGTCGTTTTGTCGAAGCGCTAGATTTCAAGAAGTACAACGTTGAAATGGTAGATCAATGACATTTTGTCAATACCTAGATTTCAAGAAGTACAACGTTGAAATGGTAGATCAATGACATTTTGTCAATACCTATAGGGATTAGTATTAGAGACAAAAAATGATGGTTCGTGGTGCATTTTACGCATATGTTAAATCTGTCCGTGACCAGTGCATGGAAATTAAATCAACTTTGGAAATTAAATCAACTCGTACATCAACATATCAACAGTCGTTATGTCACTAGACTTTATTTGCATGTAACTAAATCTACAACTAATATGTGTAAAACAACTAATATGTGTAATACGTCATGAATGGTGTTGTAAAATATGTTCCATAACTCTATATGCCGAATATTTATAGTTAGAAGCGAATATTTATCTAAAAAGTACTTAATACCTGTTGTATTTATTTATCACAAGTTTAATTAAAGTTTATAATCAGTTAGAGTGATTATGGAAAACCAAATGTGAGTACTATTATTAAATTTATATATTTTGTTCGACTAAATGAATCATAGCAAAGTCTTATTTTAGAAAGAAAGTAAATAATATATATTTCAGGTAACTAACTTTCATATTTTCTATAAAGTGCTAACAAACTAATTGAGTTAAGATCATAAGTGTTTGTTTTAATTTGAAAGTAATTCTGTGTCATTCTAAGATTAATCGATATTTTTATCAAGTGAATATTTGTTGCACAACATATCACGAATTTATGTAGAAGGTTCGTAGGAACGGCGAGGTTTATTTTCTGAATCATTCGCGTTACGTATATTGTTAGGAAGGTTATTCATCTATTTTCATGTTAAAGGAAATTATATTGTATAAAGCTAAATATTTATTGTGATCGTGTTGATACATTTTATGGTCCAGAATGAATCAGGGGTTTTCTCAACAAATAGGAGTTTCGGAAGACTAGCCTGATTCGCACGTCCGTTTTCCAAATTTAACGCAACAATATATTTGAAACTATAAGAGTTAGATCCATCATATGTAGTATCATTGTAAAGCAAATTACAAGGGCTACCAAAATATAAGAATATATTCAGGGTGTTACTAAAAAGTTTTTGAAAAACAAAATGTTCAAAATCGGTTCAGTATATTCAACTGTCCACCGAAGGAAAATTGAGGTTCCCTGATCTTACATAAGTTTCCCAAGTTTCATTTTTCCAACTTTCATAGGAACCCAGATATTTAGCGTAGTACACTTTTTTTCAAGGTCAAATTACTCCGGTGCTATAATGTGCGATTTTTTTAGCTCGCTTAATCCCTTAAATATTAAAGGATCTTTCGACACAAGAAATTAAATGAACATTGTTCGTTAAGTTTCTGAGAAAATGGACCGCAAACTTCGCAAAACAAAAAGCAGCCTGTATATATGTTAAATTGTAATTTTAGAAAAAAATATTTCAATTAAAATCGAAGGGCCTTTATGTAGCCTATACCATAAAGTTTCTTCGAATGTCCTATCTTTTATCGTTCCTGAGATATTTCATAGTTTGTTAAACTTCAACGTGGCAACACCGCTTCCTATACAATTTGCCAACATAGAACTTTTTATTCGACGCATACGAGGATATGGGTGCAAAATTTCAACCTCGTAGTTTAAATACGAAACTTGTGAACAAAAAAAATGGCTCCAGTCCACCATATTGGATTTATTTAAAAAAATGAAAAAACCGTTCTGCGGATTCATAGTCTACACCTGTCTACCACATTTCATCCAGATCAGTCCCATACAGAAGGAGAAATTCTTGAACATACATCCGTACGTATGTACTTACGTACCGCCACCGAAAAATCAAGCCTATTTTACAAAAACCTTTTTATATGAAAAATTGTTCCTTATGACCTGACCCCCTATTTGAATTGCATATTAACGCGTTGCAGTAATTTCAATACAAGAGATGTACTAAGGTGAAATAGAAAAAATTTTCAAAACATGAATCCTAAATCTGTCATACACCTATTACTATATGGTATATGAAAGATAATAATACAATATCAGAGACTCACCTGAAAATATTATATTCTAATATATTATTTTAAAATGTTAGTGTGTGTGATTCTTGATGAATATTATTAATTCCAAATTTCACTTTTGTATAATTTAATTTACTTAGATTTATCGTCTTCCATAAACACCAAAGAAACTTACATATTTAAATATTATGAATGCATTTAGAATAATCGTCGAAAATATTTCTCAATGCATTTATTTACAGTAAATAATATATAAGTATGAATTCTACATTAATATAAAAAACAATCACTTTTCGTTGTCAATAAATATCTAAAGGTTATTATAACAACTTAATACGAACTAAATACGATTGAAACTATGCACATTTATAAAACAAATAAATTGTTAGAAAAAATATGTTCAAACTCTTTAAAAATAAGTAATAAACAATATTGTAATCGCAAATACCAAAACATTTTTTAAACGTTTTCGTAATTTATTAAACACATTTGTAACAACTTGACGACATTAGTCAAAAAACGATAATTATACGATTAATTATACAAAATAATTGTAGCAAGATTATCATAAAATGCAATGTGAAAAATAAAGTTCTATACTTATAAAGCTTCAGAACCCAGTAAGGTACCGGATGGTTCAACTCATTGTTTACCAGAGTAGTAATTACAAGTCATTTTCTAGGGGCCAAGGTAAAACTTTGAACAAAATTATATTTGATTTACCTAAATATTTAATGATCAATATGTTGATACATAATCCAAACTAAAAACTACAAACTAATATGAGATTACCGGTAATATACATGGCATAGAGTTTAATTTTTAATACCAAATATGCCATGTGTATCACCCGTGATCACGCACATAACTTGAAATTTAAGACACTAACAATATATGTGTATTGCAAATTAAAAACATGTAACCAATTTGGTTTTTTTCACAGCTTCCAATCTGCCATTTTGCTTGGCTATAATATCAAAGCACTGTACGCATCCTTTTCTTTTCTTTCGAGTTTTCTCAGTTCTTTCGTCTGTTACTTTTAGTATGTGCTTTTTACTAAAGGCAAATTGTCGCTTTGTTGTCGGGCGCAATAGCTCCAGCACAAGCCCAGCACAAGCCTTAAAATCCACAACCTGCATGTTTTTCTGTGTATGCGATTTAAAAATAATAAAACTGTTTACTATTCAATGAGTGCGGTCTCACTTTAAACTGACCTGGCGCCCGAGCAACCCGTTTCCGAAGAACATTTGATTCTGTAACTATTTTTAAGATATCTGTTAGCGCCATTACATTGACACACCAACAATAGGGTGGGGGTGTTACATATTAGGTGTGTTACATTACAGCCTAAATATGTAACACACCCCCACCCCATTGGTGGTAGTGTAATGACGCAAACAGATATCTAACTAATAGTTACATAATCAAATGTTCTTTAGAAATAGGTTGCTCGGGCGCCAGGTCAGTTAATTGAGAGACCGCACTCTGGAACTGATGGTGATGTTCCTTCGGTCGTCAGTGGCTTACTGAGGGCTTAGGTAAACTCAGTAGGTAAGTAAACCAGGTGTTCTTGTTCTTGTGGGGACGCCGTAATAAACTTATTCACTAATAAGTGAAACAGCATTAAAGGTTTAACAAAACCGTGTATTGTTCTTCTAATTATATACAAAGAAAAGGAAATAAAATAATCATCCTTCAAAATATAAATCGAAATTCATTTATAGCCTTTATGGCGGTAATCAAAATATATAGTAAATAATGCACTTAAATCAAAATGGTTTTAATACGGTGCAAGCGTAATCATAATGAAAAAGCGGAGCAAATGAATGTACACGTGTATTACAATACAGAATGCGGTGACAAAATAACGAAACGGCAAAAAGCACGTAACTACAGGACGGAAGCAATCAATAATAATCAAACAAATAATAAGGGTGAGGCTACATAAACGGGTAGGGTAGAAACATTCGCAATCTACCATTCACAGCGGGTTGTAAATCATGTACCAACATATACACAATAATGAGTAACAGGTAGGACCACTCGGTATTTACTACTCACAGCGGGTTATAAATCATACACCAATATATACACAATAGTAGGTCACACGTAGGGTAGGTTTATTCGGAATCTTGTACTCACAGGAAGGTAGGTGTATACAAATGCAATTTCGGAAGGGTGAATAAATCACAATGCTTGATATGGGACTTGAGAGGACAGGTATGCTCGGAAGTTGCTGTTAGTCAGAATAACATAATTATTTACATAGATGTTAATGTCACAGGAGTTAACAAAACTAACCTCGTAAGAAGTCAGCGTTGGGTATACTCTAGTTAAAGAATACTGCTAGCCACAGCAGCATAATTGCTGTTTACATAAGTGCTGTTGTTACCAGAGTATTAACAATTAACCCTTGTTTACATAGGTTAGCGTTTGACACACGTTAGTGTAGGTAATGGAAAAGGTAATCTCGATCAGTCACAGTATCACCCTTATTTACATAGGTGTCACTGTCGCCAGAGCATCAACAACTAACACTTGTTTTCATATATTAGCGTGTAACGCCTTCATATAGGTAATGGAGACGGTAATCTCGATCAGTCACAGTATCACCCTTATTTACATAGGTGTCACTGTCGCCAGAGCATCAACAACTAACCCTTGTTTCTATATATTAGCGTTTGACGCCTTCGTGCAGGTAACGGAAAAGGTAATCACGATAGGTTGTAACAGCGTCCTGTTTACATAAGACACCATTACTACCCCAACACTCGAAACTATCCCTTGTTTACATAGGGCAGCATTTGGCTGCATACTAGTGAAAGTAACGGAGAAGGAAATACTATTAGTTACAACAATATCCTTGTTTACATAGATATCTTGAAATCGGAGCAACTAAATCCAGCCCTTGTTTACATAGACTAGCGCTAGTCGCACTTTAGCGGATTTATACTTTAGAGGGGTATTATATGTATTTAGTAAATAGGGGATAGGTTAAGGAAATATCAAAAGGAAATACAAACCGTTCAAAAGACATACAATAAATAATAATAATAATAATAAACGGTATATCTAATGATGTAGCAATAAGTGGTATAATAATTATTTTCGAAATATTTTCAAAAAAATTATTTTTCCAAAACTATTTTTCAAAATCAGTTTTCAAAATTATTTTTTTCTAAATTTTTCAAAATTGCTTTTACCCCATATTTATAACGGTAACCACTGGCTGTGCTGCTGGCTGTTGTTGTCGGACTCGCGAGGGCCGGAGACTATACCCATCCTACACAATCTATATCTATATCCGTCCGACACCCGGTCTTGCTTCGTCTCCTTCTTGCCCTATCATTTTTCTCTCTTGTATTATTTCCCTCACTTGTATTATTTCCCAATTTTGATTTTCTTTCTTCTTATTATTAAATTTCCTTTGGAAGTCCTTTTTCTTGAAGTCCTTTTTCTTCAAGTAATGCTTTTTCTCGGAAGAACTTACAGACACTGTTCTCTCTCTCTCTCTCTCTCTTTTCCTCTCTCTGCAAGAACTTACAGTCCCTTACTATTGGTTTCCCTCTGCCCACATGGACAGTCCTTTGACATTATTCCTTGCCTTTTGCAACGTGAACAAAATAGTATCGGCGTTCCTCTAGTTTTCTCTAAAATGTCCGGCCTTTCCGCATCTCCAACACACTATCCCTTGTGTTGCGATACGTCTCACTTGTTCCCTTACATTTACTTCTCTTGCCGGTGGCTCGTATCTTTGTACTACTGGTTGTCCTTTTCTTGGAGCCCCTCTCGCTGGTGTTTGATACTCTTGTCCAAATCCAATTTTGTTTATTCCCGGTAATTCGTTCCTAAGTGATTCATATTCTATGGCTCGTTCATCTAGTTCATTTAAATTCCAAATCTCGGTCCTTCTAATCATCAGTCGAAATTGGGGCTGTAAATTTCTATAAATGCAGTTCTTCTGCTGCACTAATCCTCCCGTGTCTTCTAATCAAAGTCTGCATAGCGGTGAAATAAGTTTTTACGGATTCGTTCTCCCGGTGTAGTCTTCGTGCGATCTCAGCTTCCAAGTTAACATGGTAGTCCACTGAGAAAAAGTACCTATGGAAATCTTTAACAAATGTCTTCCAGCAATTGTTCCTTCGATTTTGGTTATTCCGTAACAACATTAATGCTGATCGTCTCAATAGATCAGGTAAAGCAGACAATAACGTCCTGTGATTTACATTATGCGGCTCTTTTCGTAGTTGCAGATCCTCGTAGTTACATCCACTTGCTAAGTAACGAAGAGTAACAGTCAATCTCTCGTGTGGTGTGATACCTTGTCTCATGTTAGTATCATTTCTCTTGATTAAGGGGCGTTTTGAAGCAAATTATTGTACGTTGTCTCATCCATTCGAAGATAGTTACGCCAATCAGATGGTTCAAGTGAAAGTTGCTGGAGTTGCATGACGTAATTCTCTTCTATTACCAAGCCATTCTTTTTGCAAATTGGTTTTGAGTTTTCTTTTTTTTTGTTGTAAATACAAGCAGTAATAGAATATAAAATTTCTAATTCATCCATTCTAATTTAATTTTAAAGGAGTATAAAAAAAGAACTACAATTTTCAGCTCACAATGACCGACTGGGGCGGCTGGCACTTTGGTTCCATGGATCGGTCGTGAGTGGGTCTCTTTTTGACTCAGACCAAACGGACTCGAGCTAAATGGGCTGGGGACGTTTGACCCGCCCTCAAAATATTGTCTTTTTGTACAATAAAAAAATGGCTGTAGTAAAAACATATTTATTATTTACTAGAGATTTTATGAAGTAATTATTAAAATCTTTTTACCTAGCATGGCTGTTAGCATGGCTTTCCTAGCATGGCTGTTAGGAATAACCACTAGCGCCTTAACCCTTTCAGGCCTACCGGTTACGCGATGAAACCACATCAAAAACATTCTATAGCGTTAAAGATCAAGTGGTTTTATGGCGTAACCGTTGAACAGTCAATGCGTGAAGGTGTCATCTATCGGGTAGTAGAGTAATTTCGCTAACAAAACAGGTTTCCGAGTTACAGTGATCTTTTGAAGTATAGTAATGACGATTGGTATCAAGCAAGGAACGTCAAGTAAAATTAAATGTCAATTAATTTACATATATGAAATAACAAGATACTGTCAATTATGTAGATATTTTTTATTTGTAAACATAGTAAATAGTAATATACTATTATTCTAATTGTATCAACATTTTGTAAGGTTGCTTTATATTGCTAATATGTTGTGATTTCACGTTGTAACTAGTAGGAAAATAATATTACTCATCGTTTTAAGAGAGCGATAAGTTTGGAAACTATCCGAACTGGAGATGCTATCAAAATGAATTTAATAAATTGTTGGATGAGATTCCATCGGATCAAGGCTCAAGATGAGGAACTTGGTGTTGGATATGTTGAAGATTTAATGGCGATGGACGACAGAAATTTATTAGCAGAAGAGGGCTTACTATCAGAGAATAATCGTTGAAAGCAATGGTTGGAACTCTGAAGATGAACTTGCCCTAGCGCAGATTAAATATCAGATTGAAGAAGATACGTCCTGGAAAAGACAATATAATTTTTGGAACAAAGTGGTCCCAGTTTAAACGCGAACGTCGAATCGCCTATAGGAGTGTTTTTGACGGAATTTTGTTCAAGTCTAATTGAAAAATTAGTATTTGAGATCAACTTTTATCCTGTGGTAAAGGAACTTCCAATCCGACAGACATTAAAGAAATTAAAACTTTTCTAGCTATAAATACTTTCAAACAACTGCCTAGTTACAAAGATTATTTTTCTAGTAACGTTGCTATTCGAGATGAATATATTTCAAACCTAATGTCGATAGATAGGTTTTCGTGGGTTTTGGGAAATTTGCATCTCAACAATAATGCAATTCAACCTAATCGAGGCGAGGATAGCTATGATAAGTTATATAAAGTGCGCCGCTTACTTGAAACTTTATTCCAGACTATGATATACATATATAAGTCTGATAAATTTCAAAGCATTGACGAATCTATGATTCGCTTCAAAGCGGCAATATTTGTCTAAAAAGTGTATAAAACAGAGACATAAGGTATGACTCAGAGCAAGCAAATCTGGCTTCATATCTCAATTTCAAACATACACAGGGAAACTTATTGATGCAGACTTGTCAGTTGATAATATTTATTCTTGTGGGACTATCAGGAAGGGTAGAAAAGCTATTCCGACTGACTTTATAGATGATAAATCTTTGAGAAGAGGAGATTACGATTGGAGGATGAGAAATGATGGCTTGTTAGTGTGAAATGGCTGGATAAGAAAAGCATTCTATTACTCAGCAACTATATCAATACATGTCTCTTTATTGTAAAATTGTATAACACACACACATGAGATTTGTTGATAAATTTTATATGCTTAAAAGTTGCTACGAAATCAACAAAAAAAGAAAAAAATGGTGACATCGCATCTTCTGGTATTTCGTCCACATGTGTGTTGTAAATTCTTTCATTCTCAAAAATCCGGAAATTATCTGAATCTTTGTAACAAAGTTACTTTTAAAACAAAAGAGAAATAAAATTAGTTCGGGACCCCCGATATAAATTAACGTCCGTCTATAATATTTACTTCTATTATTGTGTGGGAACAGTAAATAAATGTCAAATGGGATTTTTTTCCTAGTCTATGTTAAAAGTAAAAATGATGTGGACACATGTTAAGTAAATTAAGTTTGGGAATTAATTACTAATTAAATATATTTTTCAGGTATAATTAAAATTTAAATATTATTTGTAAGAATTACATATCAATTATTCTGCTGTATAAATGTAAACAATATGATAATGCATTTAACCTGCCGCGCGATGCGTATGCGTTGGAAAGAGATTAAGTAGAATTTGTATATAAGCATTTAGTGCGAATGCTGCATTAAAGGAAACATGAATTACTGTTGCCGTTATTACGCACAGATGTGTGGTGTATGATATCTTATACCTTCTAGTCTCCGTGTATAAGATTTGTTAATAATTTAATAAATTATTTATATATTAAGTCGCGCTAGTACACTCTTTTCTATGAGTACCTGTGACGGGTCAGAACGTGTTGTGTTATGACTTTACACACGTTCCGTGGCAAGCACCTAGAGATACAGAATACAGATGGTTCTTGGTCTATAAATAAGGCGCGCATACGCCTTTGAGAGAGTCTCGAGTCACACTTCGAGAAGAAGCCGTCCTAACTAGCTCCGAGCCACCAGCGACCAGCGAATCTACCAGCAAGTGTTTGGTAGCTGGTGACATTCGGTTGGCGTACAGTAACGTTAGTTCTTTAAGGCAACGCTACGCAGTTGTAGTATCTTTTTTTCGAGAGGAAAGTCGTCTATCGACTACCCAGATGGTCGGTCTGTGGTTATGTGGGGTTCAGTTGTGCACAGATGGAACCCACCAAAACCTCTCGGGAGGGGGGGGGGCAGGGTTACGTCTTACCGGTGCCTGTTTACACATTACTTCAGTAAGGTGACCTGGTGGTATAGTCCCTAGCTGATTTGTAGACCTAGGCTCCTCCGCTTCATTCAATTAGGAAAGAAGAGTCTCCAGCGCCTGCTCACCTTCCTACCAGTACGAGTTTTCTTCCTCGTCTTCTGGTCCTCCTCTCTGAGTGCCTTTTGGCTAAGAATAGCTGTAGCAAGGTTCGAAAATATTTCCCACGCTTTACCATAGCTGCATATCCTCGCGATTATTCTGTCTGGGTGTAGATCTGTACCCAGGTATACCTGTGCGACATGCCTTTCGGCTATCCAACCTTGGCAGGAGAATAGAGTGTGGTCCACGCTATCGCTGCAGATGGCGTCACAGTACTCGCGCGTATCGGTATACCTTCGTCCTATGCGGTACAGATAAGCGCCAAAACTGCCGTGCCCAGTTAGCATCTGGGTCATATAGTAGTTAAGACTACCTCTCCTCACCCCGTACCATCTCCTGACGCATGGGATTAGTCTGTGTCCATCTACCTTTAGTGCTGCTGTCCCATGCTACTTGCCAACTGCTCAATGTGTCGGGGCGCTCTTGTTTTGGGGCTGTTTTGCGGGCGAACGACATGCAGCACCCAAAAGGGCCACGCGTTTCGTTTTTTCTAGTATTCTCGCGGTCTTCATCGTGTTTAGTGTCTCCGCCCAGATTGCCGCCACGTAGAAAGTCGTACACTCAACCACACTATACAATAGTTTCCTACTGCCGGTACCTGAGCCACCCATTCTTGGCATTAGCCTAGAAAGCTGAGAAATTATTGCGCTAGCTTTCTTAGCGGCATACTTCACGTGTGCTGAGAATCGAAGTGACTTATCTAGCACGATACCCAAGTAATTTTAAAATTTGATATAAGCACTATCATTTTTTTGTAACTGCTAAATATAATAATTCAATAAAAAATAGGAAATAGGAAAGGTTTTTAATTTTAATTTAGGACTGAAAGGGTTAACACTTGTTACATATTTGAGAATATTTTTGTCGGGTGTTTGAAGTGGATTATTGCCGAACTAAGCTATGGATAAAAGCAAAGTTCTTCAGCTTTTGAATCAAATACCCAATGATACTGAGCAGATTGAAGAACATATAGATTTCATAATGAATGTAGATCTGATTGGTGAAAATCATGCTCTTTCGTCGACTGTTCTATCGTTAAACAACTACCTAAGTTGTCGAGGTAGACAAGAGAAAGACAAAGTCAATACTACTTACGAACAAAGGCAAGCAAGCATCACTTGACACACATTGAAAAAAGAAAAAGAAGTCAAGCTACATTCGACGTTGCACACACAAGCAGTGGCGTGTTATAGAAATAAGAAAAAGGAAAAAGAAGCAAGAAAATAAATAAAGGTACCTGCCACCGCTGGTGGTCGTAGGGACTCCTCGTTGGGGCGGTTCGTTTGAGAGAACTCAGCCTAAACGCCCAGCGAGCATAGGGATCTTTCGCCCTAGATTTTTTTAAACTGGTTTTTTTCTTATTTTTATCTAATTTTTTTCTTTATCATTTTATTTTCTCTCTCTAGTTTGTCCTATTAAGATTACTTACACCTAATTACTCAATTTAATCAACTTATTTGTTTTTCCTTTTTTTCTCTCCTACCTGTCTCCTGATAAATATTTCTTAATTTATAATCCCAGACAATAGCTTTTCGTCGCCTGGCAGAAATGTCAAACGTCAAAAAAAGCGTGCCCCCTGGGGCTCCGTTGTAAAACAAAAATTAAACGTCATCGACAAGCTAAATGTAAGTCGATCCCCGCCGTGCGACAACACGCAGGTCGCCCCAGGGGCTCAATATCAACTCTCAACGACATTTCAACCAAACATGACTTCAACAAAAACCAAAATCCAAACGCGCTCAACGCGACAAAACCAACATTCTCCTTCCCCTCCACCATCACCATTCCTCCAAAGATCCAATTGTGCGGCAAGCTCCATATACTCCTCCACACGGGAATTCTCTCCCGAAACAACAAAAATCCACCAGAAATCGTAGAAACAAACGAATACGTGATCAGGAACCTTCCTGACACACACACGCACGCCACACACAAAGCCGACTTCCATCTTCTGCAGATGACACCATTCCGCAATCTGCCAAAACACATAAAAGTTAATGGCAACCGGACGGCGCTCATCAGCACGACAGCCCAAATTCCCAACACATTTCAGAAAACCCTCCAACAACTCGCGGGACACCTTGTCCTCACGTTCCAACCTCGTTTTCGGAACAATCTACGCCCAAGATTCACACACCATTAGTCCCTTGTAATCAAGAGAGTAACATAGGACATTAAAGTCCCAGAGGTCGAAGAGGGCCTAGAAATTAGCTCCCGGAAACTATTCAAAGTTTTTGGATTGTCTCACGGGCAACCAACAAACAATAAATAACCCGCTAGAAAAAGCCAACTATTTTGCTGACCATCTTGAATCAGCCTAACAAATTCCTAGCAAACCAAACTTTGACGACCATTTTTTGTTTGACACGGACAACTATGTCATGAACTTAAATATCACTACACACCAGTCCCATATTTTCCTGAAAATTATGATGTCTTCTGCCCGATCAGCTCTGATTAAATTACTTCAATACTCTAATTGGGGAAAAACACAGCTCCCGAAATCGAAAATCTAACCCTTCGCATTATAAGAAACATTCCACCATCTTCTTCTTCCACCATCTTCCAACTTGTAATAGATATCCGGTGTCTCCTATTAGGACATTTCCCAGTAGAATGGAAGACTGGCTAAACGCTCATGATTCCCGAACCTAGGAAGGGCCCCAGGAACGTTTCGTCATATCGCCTAATAACACTTCTTAACGTGATAGGCAAAACCTTTGAAAAAATAATCACAACTCGAATACGAAACGTCTTTTACGAATACGAACCCAACAAAATCCTACAAGACAATCAATTTGGTTTTAGAGCCTCGCGCTCTACACGTGACCCCCTTCTGATATTCCAAACCGACGTTACTCGTGCTTTAAACAGTGCACACTGTGTTTTGGCTGCATTTCTGGACATCACTCAAGCCTTTGACTCAGTATGGCATGCTGGCCTAATTCGCAAACTCCACACACTAAACATATTTCAGCCAACTCTAATCAAATCAGTCCAGTCATATCTGTCAAACCGCTGCACTCAAATCAAAATAGGAGACACATTGTCCAGAACTATCCACCATCAAACCGGAGCCCCACAAGGCTCCGTCTTGGTCCCACTGTTGTACATAATGTACTGCTATGATGTCCGAATCTCCAGGGACCAAAAATATGATCACTCTAGAAATTTGAATACTGCAGAAAATTTAAATAATTACACAAATAATGTACTGCAAGGGTAACGTGGTAACGATATACTAGCAAACAGAAGTGATATTATTCTTCCTACAATTTTACAATTTGGACTAACGATGTAATGTATGCTACTCCAAAACAATTCGAAGAAATGGCGGGTCCAAATATGCCTGATAACATAGGCTCTCACTTGTTTCCCGATAACTTTAATCGAAAGATAGTTTTTCAAACGGAATTATACTGTTTATGAAAAATTGGGAGAATGAATTTAAAAATCTACCGCAATTGTGGCAGCTTGGGAAGGATGTTAGAACATTAAAAAGAATTTGAAACTTGAATAATTAAAAACGAATTAAACTTGAAAAATTAAATCAGAATCAAGGTTGAATAGGGCTGGTATTAATTTACCAATAATGCCCTTAGTACAGCGTGGGGCGCTCTCCTCAAAGGGGATGCGATTATACCAAAGGGGACGCGCAAACATGAACATATTATTTAATTTACTAACAGAAGCAAAATAAAAAACATGTGATGTAATAAAAAATAAAATACCTGTTTACATTTATATAATACACTTACAAGTAGATGACTGCATAATTTATTTAATAATTAAATTTTCAATATTAAATTAAAAGCGAGTTTTTATTTATGATTAGTGACTCCGTTCGGCCTATGTTGTAGAGCAAAGTTTTTCGAAAAAAGTTTTCTATTGGTCATAGACACCCTGACTTCTTGTTCTATATTATGTCAATATATTAGGTCAATATAAGACGCGAGCAATAACGCAGCAATAACGCTAAAAATTAACTCTCCTATTCTTAAAATTAATTAACAATATATGCAAAATAAAAGAAAAAACTGTTAGAACTTTAAACAATTAAGCTCACGTATTAATAAGAACATAATAAATGTTTCAATTCAAAACCTTTCAACCATTCTATTGTGTTCGGGTCAATTTGACCCAAAATACTTTTTATTAAGCCGTATTTCTATAATTTTTTTATATACTCTGTTGCGTTCTTGACTTTTACTATTTTACAATTAACATTGTGTTAACAGCAGTAGAGCTATAACATTTTTCATTATAGTCAAAATATTTTTTTTACGGTTATTGTGTTCGGGTCATACATTTTTGAGTACTGTATGAAAAATAATTAGTTTATTATTATTTATTATTGTATGCTATTTCTATTCATTATCTGGTTTTATTTCCTGATCAGAACGTAAAATGTTTTCATCTGAATCACCCGAATTCACTATAAATCTTATTATTTCATAAGCCTTATCAAGTAAATGTTTTTCTCTAATTTATAATTAATAATATATTTAATACTGATCTTTATCTAACAAATTATGTAAATAACCACACAAAATTAAATATGTTAGGCAATAAAATAATATGCCAACACGTTATCGGAACGCCGCTGAACTGAATGCTGTGTGCCACTAGTATACATCCCCCGCTGAATATAGATAATGAACTCGCTCAGACACAAATGAGTCTTTTAGCACCAACACCCGCTGGTTTTTCTAAGTCTGATGCCAGGTTGCACAAACAATAATTCTCTGTTGTAACAGTGTGGTGTTAATCTATATATATATATATATATATATATAAATCAATGTATGTCTGTATGTATGTTCTTTATGCCTGACTACACCATCCATCCGATCGACATGACACTTTAGGAATTTGTTGAGTACACTCCCGGGAAGGTTGGTGATTGATGGAATGGAGACACTCTGGTTCTCCAAGGCCTAAGAAACTTCGTGTTCAAAAATCTGCTGGAAACGTTCTTGCTTCAGTTTTGTGGAATTGCCAAGGAGTAGTCATGATTGATTTTCTGGATAAGGTTGACCATTCTACTGACCATTCTACGAGAAATAATTATGGAGGGAAGACCCGGAAAGTTGTCCAAAGGTATTTTGTTTTTGCAGGACAATGCCCCTCCACACAAATCGCATGTTGCCAACAAAATTAATCCTTTACTTATTATTTCATCTGCGACTCAGTTACAATCAAATAAAATGAAAAGAAATTAAAAGTCATCTCGAATAAACATGTAAAATATTATGAAAGTTAAATAAGTTTTTTTAAAAAAGCGTTTCCCCTGCGTAGAAACATAACTAGCGTTCGAATATAATTAACAGGTATTATTAAAATGCATGAATTATTTCCTCCAATTAAGAACATAAATATTAAAACAAAAATTTCGTGCGTATAAGAGAGGGAATGGTTGATCGTCTATCCGGGTGTATGAACCTGAGAAAGACAGTAAACGTTTAAGAGCATAGTATTACTATGCCACATTTACGTAGATTGTTTATGATAATATATGGAGTAGAGTCCGTGTGCACGTGCGTATACAATTATAATATAAGAATAGTACATGACCGCGTTTGGTATATGTTTAACCGGTGTGGAATCATATGACTTATGAACGTTTATTGTAATAATAATAAATAAAGTGGGAGACTTACATGCGCATAGAAAGCGTATATGCGTTGTGGTAGGACTCCGTGCTTCGCACAGTTGTGTGTAACTGTCTTCCGTGGTCTATAAAATGGCGAATTTGTAAGCGTGAAGGTCAACTAACACCGACTTGCGCAGCCAAGCAAGGATATAAATATACAAGACCACTAGCAAATCAGCTCACCCCACTAAACCAAACTTCTTCATCAATTGACCATGCTATGGCCAAGGTATTGCAGGTTTCCTTGGCTGTAAAGCGAATGCTATAGCGCTATAGCATTCCTAGAGTCTAGGACAACTAGAAACGTTCAGAGTGGAAAAAGTAGCATTCAAAAGCCTCACCCTCTCAGGAGGAGACACACAAATTATAAAGACGTGTCCAGTCCCCGGCGAAGACGAAGATCGGAAATGGACAATTACCACCGTGAGACCGTCAGCAGCCACATGCGATTCAACAGCGCAATTTAGAGCGTCGTACATATTCGGCTTCCAATTATATAAAGAACCAGGACTCTGACATTCCGATACGGAGAGAGCAATCCGTTGGTCATTCTTGCAGCCTATTCCAGGTGATAAACCATGGGTTATGCCAATTGAATGGAATGCAGACCGCAATGATCGGCTAAATCTTCCTCCCGGCATAGACATCGAGAGATTCCAAGTTATATCAAATAGGCAAGACAATATGCTTCAAAACGTCGTACGGCGAATGATCACAACCGATGTCTTGTTATTAGCAGATATCTTTGAAAATTTTCGGTGTGTGTGTTATGAAACCTATAATCTGGATCCTGCACAGTATTTTACAGCTCCAGGCTTATCTTTTGATGCCATGTTGAAACTTACAAAGGTAGAACTGGAACTTTTGACAGATGTCGACATGCTTCATTGCATGTCGACATCGACATTAAACATGGTATGCGCGGAGGTATAATTCAACGCTCTTTGCGCTATGCGTGTGCTAATAATAAGTACATGATCTCTCAAAATCCCGATCTGCCCAAATATGATCCTACTAAACCAGAAACCTTATCTTATTGGGATGCAAACAACTTATATGGCTGTGTTCTCAGTCAACCCCTCCCATCTGATTCATTTAAGTTCTTATCTAAGGAGGAAATTTCTCATTTTGGCTTTAGTGTTTTGTTTACTGTATATTATGATAACCGTCATAAAGGTTATAACAATTTAAAGTTTATGTTTTGCTTTGATTATTGACATTTTTATTTGTCAATTAATATTTTCTTTCTGTTTATATGAAGAACACTGATTATAGAAGAACAGTAGGCGACCACAGAAAGTATATTAGAAGAACAGTTACATCTTTAATGCTGTTTCACTCCAAGTCTGGAAGGGTAACATCTTGTACCCTAACGATTGGGGCTGAAAAATTGAACAAGGACACTTCATCTCCGTAACATCAAACTTGCCCGCGGCGCCAGACAACCTCATATATCTGGTTCGTTGTCTGGATTCCAGTCGTGTTTGAACCGTAGTGTACCGGACTCTAAAGATGAAGACGGCCCCGATGCCGCAGACGATTGTATAGCCCCAATACACTTCCTTGTGGTACACCGTATTCCGCTGTCTTCTCTGAGCTAATTGCTTCTCCCATCTTTGTCCTCTGTGGTGTAGATACGTTTCTGTACAACTCCCGATGCTGTACAACTTCTGAAGCAAAATATCAATAGCGACGGTGTCAAACGCTTTTTTTAGGTCCAAAAAGATTGAAATTGCTATTTGCCCGTTGTCCATACTTTCGTATATTTTATTGAGGAAGTCCGTGGTAGCACACATCGTATTAGCATTCTTTTGAAATCCATACTGTGAATCTGATATAAAAAAATATTTTTTAAATATTTTTCGATCCTGCTTTTTATTATTTTTTCCATATAATAAAAAGCATGGGGTCCTCTTCACCTCCTTTGTGTATGGGAATTATTAGCGTGTCTTTTAGTTCTTCCGGGAATACACCACTATGTATTGATTTATTTATCAGATTTTTAAGAATAGGTGCAATAATGGTGTTCGTTTCCTTCAGTATTTTTGCGTTAATTTTGTCCGATCCCGGTACTTTATCATTCTCTATTGAATTTATGCTTTTTAGGATTTCTTACACATTGCACTCCTTGATATATAGAGATTGTACAGTACAATATTTAGACGTTATCTCATTTGTGTCTCTTCTTAAGTTCTCCGCTAGTTTTTTTACCCACATTTACAAAATATTTATTAAACTGTTCCGCTATTTCAGTACCTCTGTTATTTCTCCTCCATCCATTTGTAATTTATCACATACGTTGGGCGTTTTTTGGGTTGTTTGGTTTAGAGTATTATTTATACTCTCCCACATTTTCCTTGAGTTTCCTGCGGGTTTTGAAAATTGGTTCTCGTAGTATTT
>WYDF02266577.1:22006-32382 GCA_009867245.2 Adranes taylori
TTTAGAGTATTATTTATACTCTCCCACATTTTCCTTGAGTTTCCTGCGGGTTTTGAAAATTGGTTCTCGTAGTATTTCTTCTTCTTGTTTTATATGCTGTTCTACTTCCTTTTTCAATCTTTTGTATTTTCTTGTGTTGTTTTCGTCCCGACGCTTTTTTAGATATTCATGGTAATTGTCTCGTTTCTTCATCATGTTTAAAGTTCCTTCATTGATTCAATTGTTTCCTTTCCTTATATTTATTAGCTCTTTTTTTGTGTTTTGATCTACTGCAGTTTTTATCTCTTCAATGAAGGACTTCCAGTTTCCTAGATTTTTCTCATTTATTTGTTTAGGTAGTGACATTCTTACTCCTTCGTAGTTTATTTTGGTTTTTTCTATTCTTACTTTCTTCTTTATTTTCCTATTATTATTTTTTGTTTCCCATTCTGTAACTATTAGTTTATGATCGGTAAACGCCTTGTGTTTGGTACTGAATGAGATTTGTTCATCTGGTTTGTTTGTGGCAATGTGGTCTATTACTGTTCCTTTTCCATTGACCCCGTCTCGCGTGATATGTATTTCGTTCCCTATATTCGTTATCTCATATCCATTCTGTGTTAACAGCTCTTCATAGCATTTGCTTTCTTTTTGTCTTCATTTGTGACATCAATATTCATATTTCCCATGACCAATACATGTCTTTTACTGCTTCTTTCTTCTAAAATTCTTAATAAAGTCGTAATTATCATGGTCTATATATTGTTATAACCTCCATATTCTTCAGTAGTAGATATACTGCACTGCAATTTTTCTCCATCCGTCTAGCTCTTTTATTTCTTGCGTCCAGTTCTGCTCTCACATACATTACTACTCCACCAACACGCTTTTCTCTGCAGTCAAAGATGTTATCATATCCATCTATGTAGTACTCTGTGCCTCCATCATCCAGCCATGTTTCTGTTAGGGCTAAAATATCCAGGTTCTCTGTTTTTGTAATTGCTATTGCCTCATCATGTTTGTTCTTTTGTTTCGTATATTTATTAATCCGATCCTTATGGTATTTTTCAAGTTTTCTTTTTTATTGTGTTTCGGCATTTCCTCATTATTTTCAGTAGGCTGATTTCTTTCTTTAATTGCTACACTACTACTCTATAATACGTTTACTCTTTACTGTGTCCACTATTTTCTGGTTGCTAGCACAATCCCTGGACCATGACGGGTGGTCCGTTTCCAGGTTTTGTTTTTGTGTAAGCAGTTGATACAATTGGGCGCCTCACTGGTGCAGTCCTTCTTCTTATGGTGATCTACACAAGCAGAGCATGTTTCTTCATTTTTGCA
Source organism: Adranes taylori (assembly GCA_009867245.2). Lineage (NCBI taxonomy): Eukaryota > Metazoa > Arthropoda > Insecta > Coleoptera > Staphylinidae > Adranes > Adranes taylori. The sequence goes on from WYDF02266577.1 coordinate 23,327, forward strand.
TTCCAATTCTGTGTGTCCGTATAGACTTATGACATGTTATTATATTAAATGTTTCTACAACCTTACATCTGCAAAGCCCTACGGAAATTCTTTCTTTTGATAGTAGGTAGTTGTAGGTTGTTGAGTCAGCTTGTATGATCACATTATAACGACCTTTGATTTGTTTTGTTTTGTGCAGGATTTTTAGCTCATATCTATTCGTAGAAGTTTCTATGTCATTTTGCTTCATAATATTTTCCTTTAGCTCCTCGTCTGACCATTCTGCATGGTTTTGGACATTTAAAATCTTTAGTCTTGGGTATCTGCTCGTTGTATTTTCGATTGTAAAGTAATCACTCATCTTTTGGGTCATTTTTCTTTTATGTTTGCTATATCATCTGTGTTTTTGCATTTTATGATCACACCGTTTCTAGCATATTCTACATGTACATCTTTGAATTCCCTTGGATCTATCTTTGTTATTAGCTCCTTTATTTCTGTGCTTTCTATTTTATTCTTTGGCCTTAGTATTAACACTTCTTTGCCGCTAAGGGTACCACTGTATAGTTTATTTGGATTTCCTTGTTGTTCTGTGTTATTTGTATTTCATTGGTTTGGTTTAGTTTCGTATGTTTCATCATTTAAGTTTCAACGAGGAATCCTGGAAACTCTGCGAAACTCTGAAAACATATTTCCAGCCTTATAATTTTTAGACGCTTGTTTTATGTGTAATATCTACATATTTATTTAGAGGAATTATTTAAGGCAATGAAATTTCATTCATCCCAACTTATATAAGGTAATGAAATTTCATTCATCTAAATCTGTATGTTCAGCTAGTTTTCTTTATTAACAAAAGAAATATTCCGTATTCCGTAAATTACCTTTTCGTATCTGTAAATAAAGAGGTTTTATTAAATGGGAAAGAAAACTTCTTAATTAATATCTCTTCAAAGTTATTATGTGAAAACTTCGCTTTCTGTCATTGGCGATCGATTTGGGAAACTTTTTGCTTCAAAACTTTTAAAACGAAACAATTAATGCAAGTTTTAGAGACAATTTAATTTGTCTTTGTTCTTGTTATAAATTTTATATCATGTATTTATTAGGAAATTTATACGAATAAACCTTTTCAATCTATTAGAATTATGAAATTGTCAATTGTGTTCATACAAATTTTGTACATTATATTTTGATATTGACGTTTTGTACCTAAGGCCAGTGATGCTACTGCAGAAGGAAGTGTAAATGGTTAATCCGAACCTGTGGGTTTACTGATCTTATTTTCCTCCAATATTTTCCTGATCTTCCAGTCCTCCACAAGGTGAAATCCTGTAAGTCTTAAAAGTAAATTCTCCTTTGTTTATTCTCTTTGTTATTGGCAGTGTAGGTGATATCCAACATTCTAAAAAATACAACTAATGGCTATCTTTTGTATTACGTGGCTGTGGGTATGAACCATATGGCTCATCTACCTTGCCCCCTCCGGACGTGGTTGAGTTGAAAAATATAATGATAATTTTAAGCTTCTTATCTCCTGTTTCTTCATCTATAGAGCCGTCTACTTGAACAATACGAGTCCGGATTTTGGTTTTTAATTCTAATAAGTCTAACGTAAGTGGAATTCTGGAAAATCAATTACCTACAGTTATATTTCTGTTCTAACCCCAAACAGCTGAGCTTGTCACATTACTATGCTATTTGCACTGTTTAATACGGCCTTTTGAATTGTGTTGGCCTACGTATATTTCGAATGCCAATAACTAGAGGAAAGTAGCCCATTATCGCAAAAAGTGAGCTTATATCATTTCTGTAAAAAAGTCAGTGTGCACTTACACTAAAATGAGTTTTGTTCGGTTTATTTTTAAAACTGTTATCAACAAGAAATAGTTGATAACACGAAATAGTTGTTTATAATATACATTCGAAAAGTGAGTTTAAATAATATGCTTTATTTGTACTGCATGAAATAAGAATTGTTCTAGTCTTTTAATTCTTAGATATTTTATTATGTGTAATCATCGGACACCAGGTGCACTGCGGCGCATTGGTGCGCCGTGAAATTTTCTAAGGCCGCCGCGAAAACTTTTGTAAAATATTAAAATTGCTAGTGTTTTTGAACCATTAGTTGATTAAAACGACAATGTTTAAAACAATATTTAGAAAAACAAATCGCGGTTAATCCGGTTGTTGAATAAACGAATGTATTTATTTTGAATGCAAGTTCAAATTTTCGCTGTTCACCATTCATCATAATATCAACACCAGCGGTGTCAAAAACATGTCTCGTTCTTAGAAGATCTCGCTCACTGTACGAATAGAAGAAGGCTGAGCAAATATAAAACGAGGAAATACGAACGCTATGTTACTGCTCTTGTCGACGAGAGAGTATCACTGTAGGCAGCTGCAACTCGCACCACTTAGGCTAGACGGACACGAGTTATTTTTTGTCACGCAACAGTTTGGTCATTGTCCCGTCTCGAAGTTTGTTGTTGTGTAGTGTATAATTTATTGAACTTCCTCGTATATATTAAAATAACCATTTGAATAAGTAATTCTTTTTAAATAAATAAGTTGATATTGAAATGTGTAAAAATATTAGTTGTTCAATAAAATTATTTGCGTACGTTTTAATAACCTGTTTTTATTAATTTTACTAGGTTACATAGCGAGTATGTAATAAACATCTTTTATTTCAAAACATTTTAAAGTAAAATTTTATGCTGATGTAGAAATATTTAAATTATTTAAAGTATTTTCTATGAGAAATAGGATATAATTACTTGCGATAAGTTCATAACAAAAATTAATGAGAGTTGTTTTTTTAACATTGAGATAATAAAACATATAATATCACTTAAGTTTCTCGAGGATTAAATAATCTTTCTGACTTAAGTTCTTCAAACATAAATCCTTTTTCATACTTAAGTGTCTTCCATATAATTCGTGTAACTTTGAACTTCTAAAATTTACCCAATTTTTTGTTTACTTAATAGATATAGTTTATTACAAATAAACAATCATAAACATCTTTAATTTCGAAATCCCAACTTATATTCGCTCATATCAGAAGGAAGAATCCTAATCCCCACGACTCTGTCAGAAGCGGATTAATCTTAGTTGATTATTTAACATATTTAGTATCAGGTGTCTTCATCGATATAGTTCCAGATACAGCGCCAGCAAATATAATTTGCTACTTTCAAGCGCTATCGGTGGCGAATTTGTAAATCTGCAAGAGAACTCAGAAGAAAGAAAACGTTGGGGTTCGTGTTTCCCCACTCATCACTGAAGAAATCCGTAGAATTTTAAAATGCGGTATCAAATTTTACTTACATAAGATATTTTATTTATTGCTAAGTTTATCGTAAATTAAAAAAAAAATTTTTAGAAAAAAATTAGGAAATTATTGCTATTATTATCTCCTATTGTTTTTCTAAAAAAAAAATTTTTAGAAAAAAATAGGAAATTATTGCAATTATTGTTAATTTTTCATTTAAATTTTGATGCATTTCTATAAACCGTATCAATACATTCTTAATTAAGTCGCTATGATAACCCATATAATTAAAAATACCCCGCCCCTTCCAACGTCACGTCGGAAAGCAACACTCTCCTACTAAAAATAGACGTGACAAGTACATTGTAACGTGACATTGTGCCTGACAGAGAGCATATAACGTGGCTTACTCCCAAAAAGAATAAAGTCAAAAAAACATATATTTTGACCTGCCTAATTTTTATAATTAAAAACATTTACGAACGGAAGAACGGAAGAAGATACTCCAACATCTACGGATGCAAACAAACCCTCTACATCTAGAGGAAATTCGTTTATACCTACGGGTAGAAACGAAGCAAGCGGATGGCGTACACCTCAGGGATCACGATCTCAACCAAGAGGCAACAAGCCAACGTATAAAGAACGTGAAGCTAAGGCTGCAACACGTTCTAAAGTGCCAGAGACAAAACCTCACGAGTTACAGTTACAGTGCTACGGCACTTAGGAATGACCCTCTCTACGAAGATTTTGACACACATGACATCGCGGGTTTCGTCCCCTTTAGAGTAAGGAACGAATTCGGCGTCAGTACCGAAGGGCTCATCCCTTTATGCGAAGCTGAATACGATCAACTTCGTTCCGCCGATAGCAACTTCGACAAGAACGTCTCAAAGGGTACGTTCATATGGGCTATGGCTCAGCATCTTTTTGCGCGCATGTGCGCCATAAAATTGCATACTGATGCCGACTTAGTCGGAATATCAGAAGAGAGGTTCAGAGATTACTCCGATCTGACTCGTATAGAGTGCTTTGAAGCATAGTATTCAAGTATTGAAGCATACTTTCAAGTATTGAAGCATACTTGCGAGGAATCGGGGAAATCGAAGACCCCTCGGGCGTTCGCTATTTATTAACAACCCCCGGCTGGCCCATAGACACGGTCATTTTGGTCGCGTCGAGGCTAACACCCACTGGAAATACGAAGCAGCAGTAGTTCTATCACATAGAATCATGGCCGATCTTGAATACACCACTCAAAACGGCAATCAGATCTGGGACCTACCTGATGATCTTCATCCTGATGATCATGAGGGAAGACAACCCGGTCTGCCCACCAAGAACCTACTTGGATGGGGGGGGACAGGCTGTTACTCTTACGGGAGAACAGCGTACGCTTCTTGAAGGAGCAAACGTCAACGATGATGATTTCAACGCTGGAGAACTACGTTTCCAAATGAATCGCGCTTTATTCTAGGCGGTCCATACACATATGCGACAAGCAGAAGAGGTGATCAAGTTTGGATCATCTCTACGTGAGTCAGCCTTAGGGTCTATTGCTCAGGTACCATGGCAAGAGCCAGATACTTCTGAGGAATACGATTTCTCGAGGTCAACTCAATATGTTGAAAGGCAGGTACGTGAATGTACAGCCTTCAACATGGACCTACGTTTATGCGTAGGAACGTTGATCACGTCATATCGTGTCAGAAAGATTACAATAAGTGATCGGCACATATGGTCGTGCTACGATTGTGGCGAATATCAACACATCCCCGCCACATGGATAGCTACGGCTAATCATGTCTACGACTACGGTCGACAAGTTGATTGGAATAGCCCACGGGCGTACACCAGCTTTATGGGAAAGGAAGATCTACGGACCTCCTGGACTATAAAGGGTTTGGTTAACAAATCCAGAGATTAGTTACTCTTAATTGATAACTTTTCATTTGCTAAAACAGCTTTGGTCATATGCCGTCAATTATACTTTTAAGGAATCATAATAAGTCACTTTTGCAAGATTTTTTAACACCAGAAGGCATTAGGGTACTTAATGTGTTTTAGAAACTGTAACTAACGCAGTTCTGCAAGCGAAAAGCATTAAGACGACTTAGTGCCTTTTGTAAGTGAGATTCGCTTAAAATTTTGTAAATCATAGCAGCACTAAATGTTCGAGTCAAGCTCAACAAGCCTCATTACGGTTGGCGCGTATTATGCAAAATGTTTCTTCTAATCTAAAACTTATCTGTTATTTGTTGTGTCAATCAGAAAAAAATGCAATCAGAAAAAAATAGATAGAAGTAGATCTCGATGTTGTAAATGGTACGAGGTAAAATTCATAATGGAGGTAAGTACATTTTTGATGTGTTTGTTGTTTCATATATTAATAAGATATACAATTTATAAGCTAGTTAATAGGTGAATTAATTAAGCTTTACCTGTGTTAATTAAGGTTGTGCAAGTTTGATTATATATTTTTTATCTTTCAGATGATATATATGTGCGTAGTAGATATACGAATAGTATAGGCTTTATGTTCCAAGGATTTTCAATTTTTACCGTAGTAATAATATTTTCATTATGTAAATTATACTATGCAATAAAAAGTGCCTAAAAAGTATTTATATGTACTAAGTACAGATAAGTATATGAAAGATAAAATTCCAAATATAGTTTTCAACAAATGTAGGGGACACCGGGGTTGGTCGTGACAGAGGCTTTTGCACTCGCTCAATCGAATCAGCCGCATCATAATCATCTCAATAGAACTAGCGTTAGTTCTTGTGTGTTCAGTATGGTTGTGGCTTCGATCGCTAACGTAGCACATGTGTTTGGCTGATTTCTGTATTTCGAGGTGTCTTAGTAAATATTAGTGACTTCAAATATTGTTTTACAATGTGACTTTAGTAACAGTTACAACTTATATTGTGGTGTTAAAATACTAATTCAGGTTGATCTTTCTCACTCCAGTAAGTTTATTCAGCTACTTATTAAAATTTGGGCAGATCTAGGAGGACAAAATAAAAATGTACTTCGGGGTTGATTGTGACATTAGCATTTGGTGTAGTTTGTAACTGTCACAACCTGCCCCATACCAAATACATAAATAATACCTGTCTTATTAATTTATTTTAGAATTAATAATGAGGTCATATAAACGTAAAACCAACCGGACAAAAACACCCTTGGACATTTTTAAATGCACGGCGGAAGAAGTTTTGAAAAACAAGAAGTCTGTAGTTGCCGCCTATTTCGATATTAACTACATGACGTTACAGAGATTTTATAAAAAACTACAGAAGCGAAATAATGATGGTAAGATTTCTATTCTTTTTCATTCAGAGATGTCAATAAAAAAAACCCTAACTTCTAGGTTTGGAGCAACCCTTGCAGGCAGAATATAGACAAAATCGCCAAGTGCTACCAGATGAAATGGAAATGAATTAGCTGCATACCTGATTCATCAATCCAAATTATACTTTTGATTGATTATCCACAAAATAAATTTGTAGATTAACTTACGGATTTGCTGTTATGAATAATGTAACTGTCTGTAACAACTGGATCAAAGATGAAATGGCCTCTGCTGACTGGCTTACGGGTTTCCTTAAGCGACATCAAACATTATCCCTCAGGACTCCTGAATCGAGTAGCCTCAGTCGCACTACAAGTTTTAATAAGACAAACGTGAATACTTTTTTTCTCTTCTGCAAGGGGTCGAAGATCGTTACTAATTTGAACCTCAAGTCATATATAACGTCGGCGAAACGGGCATAAATACTGGACAGAATTATTGTAAGAAAGGGCATATAACAAGTGGGTTCTGTAACTTCCGCTGAATGAGGTAGGCTAGTAACATTTTGTTTTGCTGTTAGTGCCAGCGGAAATACAGTTTTCCCGATATTCTTCTTTCCAAGAAAAACTACAAGGACTATTTTGTTAACAACGGCCCTCCAGGATGCATTGGATCCGCCAATCCATCCGGTAGGATGACGGAGGATGATTTCTTTATATATTTAAACCAATTCGCCAAACATGCCAGGTCATCTCGAGGAAAACCGGTTCTCTTGATACTGAATAACCATGAATCCCACCTCTTTAGATTTAAGTTTATTTGTTGGAATTATTATTGGATTACGGTGTGACGTAAATATCGAAGTATATATTGAGTGCTTCTTTATTATTACATTTTTTTGTTTACTATAAGTATTTACCTAATCAAAAATCATTTGTGTAGTATCTTAAATTTTATATGGAATTTATATGTATTTACCTTTAAGTGAAGAATTTGTTTATGCCAAATAAAGGTTATTATTATTATCATTATTATTATTATTATTATTATTATTATTAACTACCGAAGTATTTTGATGCCATACATTAGTGCAAATAGTAAAAAGGGAATGCCTGCTAAAATGCCAAAAAATATTGATTCTAATTGCACTTACAAATGTACCGATAAATTAAATTTTAATGAAAGAATTCATTTCTGTAGGATCTATTGGGATATGAAGTCATATGAAAGGCAAAAAGATTTGATTTTATCAAATGTCTTGGAATTTCATTATCTGATGAGGAAAGAAAATTAAGTGTGCCTAATCAGGCTGTTATACTTCTTTGCAAACCACTAACTGTAACATTACTGCGGACAATTGGTTTTCGTCAATTGAATTAATAAATGAGCTTCAAAAACGTAATCTGACATACCTTGGAACATTAAAATCAAACAAGAAAGAAATTCCGACAGAATTCTTACCTCAAAAAAAGAGAGTTGTAGGTTCTAGCATTTACGGATTTACAGACAATTGTGCACTGCTTTTCTATGTACCCAAGCAATTTAAAATAGTGCTCTTAATTTCCTCAATGCATAACTCATAAGTGCAAGTATACCAACAAAATAAATAATAAGCCTTAAACTGTTTCATTCTACAATGCCACAAAGTCAGGTATTGACGTCCTAGATAAGAGGTGTGCTGGATACTCTCCAAATAGAAGATTAAGACACAGGCCACTCACAATATTGTATCAACTAATATCCATTAGTTGAGTGATTGCCCAAATATTACATGAATCGTATAAATGTGTAAAATTAATAAAACGGTGTGATATTTTAAAACATTTGGGAAAATCACTAATTGTGCCTCATATGAAGGAAAGATTATCAATTTCAAATTTACCGACGGAGGTAAAGAAAATTATACAATCTGTTATATGTGATAATAAGCAACAACGCCAACATTCAGCAGATCTTCAACCACAACATTATTATCGGACAAACTTGAGAAAAGAAGAACGTGTCGTAACTGCCCTTATACCAAAAAGAGAATGACAGCATACAAGTGTATCATCTGTGAAACGCCAAATGTTTGGAATGTTCCAAAAAAGTGTGCAATCAATGCTGTGTTTACACGTTAACAATTAAGTTTTTAGAATAACTTCGTTTAATAAAATATTTAGAGGTAGCAAACTTTTGGTTTTATAAGCATATGTGCCCATAATTATGAAAGTGGTCAAGTCAAAATTAAAAAAAAATGAGTTTATCACTTATTTCACATCCACATTATCTTAAACTATATGTATTTAATGTAGTTTTTACGATATCGTCAATAATGAACCTTTAGATAGTGGATGCAATTTCAACGTTATACGGAATTCATTTAGTGTTAATTATGAAAGTGGTCTAAGTCAAAAATTTGAAGAAATGACATATAAACATTACTTGAAAATGGCGCGTAGCCCTCTTCGACGCGTTTCTAAATTACATAGTAAGCTGGTAAAATAAATGATAACGAAA
>WYDF02266578.1:0-10639 GCA_009867245.2 Adranes taylori
CCTAAGCAAATTCGTAAATAACTGAAAAATTATGTAAAGTGAGAGTTACTGTTTTGTTTCGTGTAAAAATAGCTGGGTAAGTCTCACTGGTAATAGGAAAATCAGCTCGACTACCGATGATTTGAAAATTAAACGAAAATGTCTGGATGAGAGGAATAATGTGTGAAGAATATCAAGAAGAATCAATGTAGAAATAATATAAAAGTGACATAAAGTTATAAATAAACATACGTTCATACAATAAAGGCTTCATTATGGTTATAGTAATGGTTATGGTAAAATGTCGTAATACATTTTAATTTAATAAATAAAAAATTGACAGCTTTCTTTTGAGCGGACATCTTTAGTAACCGGACAAATAGTTAGTCCTTCCAATTATGGAAGCTTTCACTCTTAGTTTTTCTCTAATCATCTTAAAATACGAAGAATGATAAACGATATGGTACAAACATTATCATTACACGTCAAAGACAAAAATATAATAGAATAAAAACTTTGAACAAGTTTTGAAGCTGGCAAAATATTAGTTTTAGAAAAAATTACTTGTAGACCAACAACGTCTGGACCATTTTGAAATGGTTTGACCTATGTACATATTTCGAATCAAATTAATTAATAGTCATCGAAATGATTAAAGTTTATAGTTACCTGAGAAATCATTCTATACACTAAATTTCATAAAATAGGATCAGTCTTCTGAAATTATCTACAAACCTAATACCACGCTTATATTAATTTAAAATTTAAACCAACATAGTAGGTCACATTACATCTAAAAATTTGTATAATATTATCTCGTATTTTGATCATTCGAACAATTTAAAAATTATAAACGTCTATTCAATCTGAACACAATTTTATTTCATATTGTTTATTTTGTAATAAAGCGTTAAATCGCCGGATGATTTCCAAATAAAATGTTTAACTGTTCTTAAATCCATAGCAGGATCTAAAACCTATAAAATATTGAAAACATGATTATTTAATACCGCATACATTTTATTTTAGTATCTATATTAAAAGTGCTATTCAAACATTATCTAAGTATGGACTATTTAAACTGGTATTTATGCTACTCGGAGCCACTTTCGGAAGGCGTATCTGTTTTATATCTTACAGAGAAATAAAGCTTTTGTAATTTATTTGACGCATGTATAACGTTGTATCTTTAACAACAATACGTCATATAAACAACTATATGTTTTTTAACATGTAGGTGAAATAATCTATCATGTAAGTGGTCTACTTAATTTCCAAAAAAGACATTTATCTATTATTTTCAACGTAAAAAGTAAAATCTTGTCATCTCTTTTTACTAGAATTTTATAAAAAATAAGTTATTGTGAGAAACTGTGGCATTTGCAATAATTTGAATAATCAGTACTTACAACGTTTTCATTGTGTTTTTTATTAGTATAAATATTTTATAGAAAATATGGAACAAGTGAAAATTATTGGGAAATAAATTTAACTTTCGGTTAATAATATATAATTACTAATATTCTAATTAAATATTCCTTTACAGAACAAGAAAGCAGACGATCTTTCATACACTAAATATATTTAAGTAGTACATACAAGTATATAAAAGATATTGGATTCATGAAAATCTTCGATTACGACATTTTGATTGACAAGCACGTGTAGTGATCCCTAAATCCAAAAAATGATTTCTGCAAAATGTATGCCTGTTTGTATGTTCAAATTTAATAACTCAAACCCTAATAGAAACATCCTTTAATTGCCTAGCAATACAAGGTATTTAAAAAATGGATGATTTAATTTTGGAATAATTAAAATTGAAAAGCTTTTATTATTTTAAATAATTTGGTTAGTTGGAAAAAAATACATAGGCGACATACACTAAGAGATCTTTATTTTAACTTTAACAGTTTTGAGTATTAGAATATACTAGTATGTTTATAGCTCTAAGGATTACATTTAAAATGATACCAACATGAGGAATCCGCGTTAGTGGTGTGGAACATGAGGAATCCGGCTTAAACGTTTCCCTAGATATAGCATATATATTCAACTCTTTTCTACTCGGTTTTTTACACGGTCTTGAAACAACATGGTTGTAGAAAAGAATGAATACTATTTTAACACGATTCCTAGAAACAACTACATTTATGTACATACAAACATATTCTATAACTTCTTTTACAGGTTTTTTGTGAAACGTATCTTAAAAATTCTTCATGGTTACCTAAGTTAAATATACAATAATGGCTTAAAGATACTAGGTCCGGAAAAAGTCATAAGAGAAAATATTTTAGATTATACGAGACCTCAAGTTGATGTTATAGCAGGACAGTTACTATTTTCATGTTGTCAGTAAGCCTACTAAATAGAGCAAAATATTAAATAAAAATTCTGTGGTAAGCTATTTGCCACACAGCAATTGATGCACTTCTATGCTAATCGAATGTTAATCTAATCAACTATTCAGGTAGTTGACTGTTCAACTGATTGGACGGTAAATACACTAGTTATGAGGTAACATTATCAACACTAAATAGATCATTCTTTGATACCATAAAACTTTACACTAAAAATTTGTGGATGTGATCGCCACCCCGTCTTTCATATACTGTAAGTCCTACGTTTCTATCTTGTCCTACGTTATATCTTGCATGAAACAAAAGTTGAACCTTTTAGTTTGAGTGTCACCTTTTAAGTCGTCTATTAAATTTAATTTGGACAATAGTGTTTAGGGTAAACTAAACAATATTAGTCTAACCTATAAATCGCCTACCCATTAATCCCCCGGTCCCCATATTTCATACGGCGCGGACAGCTTTACTGTCCGCTTTGCCGCGGCCTACAACCGATCTTGATTCACATTTTCCCCGTATTTACTTATGTCGCGTACAGCTCAGTATGGTTTGGTATGGCCTACGATCCCTCTTGACTCTCTTTTTGGTTAATTTCTATAAAAAGCAGCCTGGCGTGTTTCGTACACCAGACTGTTTTAGTCTTAAGAATTCGTCCGCTTTGGTGCGGTTTGCTGCCGATTTTGACTTAATTTTCCCCACTACCGCTTTTGAGTCACTTTCTTCGTGTCCGCTTTGCGTAAAATTGAGGTCCCTGGGTCTTAAAATTGTTGCCCAAGTTTTATTTTTTCGACTGTCATAGGAACCGAGATATTTAATGTAGTACAATATCCATTTTCGAGAAAATGGATCGCAAAGTTTACAAAACAAAAAGCACCCTGTATATATGTTAAATTGTAATTTTAGAAAAATGTTTGAAACCAAATTAAACGAGCTTTTCGTAGCCTATATAATAAAGTTTATTCAAGTGTCCTATCTTTTATAGTTTCTGAAATATATCAAAAAGTTTGTAAAATTTTAAATGTGGCAACGTCGCGCTCTATACCACTTGCATAGGTGTCACTACTTTCATTTGAGACGCATAATACAATATACTATATGTGAGCGAAATTTCAGTCTTCTAATTTTAAAAATGAATTTCTCAATAAAATAATCATTTTGAATCCAAAATTATAAAATTATCTCAAAATTATAATGTGCACCCGCCACTGATAACAACATTTATTCAATTGCAAAGCAGTTTATATGTCTCATACAACGTAAAATCATTTTTCGGTAACTTTGCATATATAAGCTATCATGTAGGCCTTACATGTATATATGACTGTTGAATGTCAGTTACCAAGGCGACAAGTTGCGAAATTTTAAGTTATTAAGGGTCATATCTTTGAAACGATAAGAGTTAGACCCATCATGTGGGTATCATTTTAAATAGAATTACAAGGGCCACCAAAATATAAGAAAATATACAGGGTGTTACTAAAACGTTTTAGAAAAAAATTATTGCTCTAAATCGGTTTAGTATATTCAGTTGTTCACACTTGAAAAATTGAGGTCCCTTAGTGTTACATACGTTCCCCAAGTTTATTTTCCAACTTTCATAGGAACCGAGATATTTAGGGTTATCATATTTATATAAAACGTTAATTCAGATTTAATAAATTTAGAAAACTATTTTATAATTTATAAAACACTTTAATGTTTTTACACTTTCTATTCACTTTTATGTAACTAACCAGTTAATTCCCTTTGTAGGTAATAAAGGATTTTGGGTCTTGAAATTTGAATGTAGATTGTTTCACGTCACCTTGCTCATATTGCTTTTCGTTAGACAGTGTTTTGACGTGTTAGACATTTTAGGATTGTTGTTTCCTTTTCGAATCATAAAACCTCATGTTAAATTTAAAAATAGAAAAAATGAAAAGGCAAAAATAATAACTTTTTTCTTACTCAAAATTAATATTTTTTGGTTCTAAACTATTTTAAATCACATGTAGTTTTTGAATTGAATACATGTGATTTTGGATTGAATACATTATTTTTGTCCTACTTTAACAATATATTTAATCTTAATAAAAAATGATAATTTTTCCAATTAACTTTAATGATTGGGTGCTGGACAAAAATCAGGATTACGAATTTTAAGGTAAAATTTTTTATAATTTTAACTTTACGGACAATTTCTTATATGCATACATGTTTTGTATCTTTTTAGCTTTGATAATGAACCAATAGTTGAGTTCGAAACAATTGTCCGAAAAAATATTTAATATACTGTTGGAGTAGTTGGATTACCGCAGTTTTACTTTTTGTGTTAACATATACTTGAAATTTTGTTAGGCCATATCGCTAGTCGCGGCAAAGTCGCGCCTGTAATGCGAGAACACGGAGATCAAATCAGATCAAATAAATACAAATTAAATCAAATCAATTTAAATCAGATCAAATCAATTGAAATCAGATCAAACAATATCAAATTAGTTCAAATCAGATCAAATAAGATCAAGTCAGTTCAAATCAGATCAAGTCAGATTAAATCACATCAAATCAGTTGAAATCAAATAAGATCGAATCAGATAAAATCAGTTTAAATCAGATCAAATCCGATGAAATTAGATCAAATCAGCTTAAATCTGATCAAATTAGTTCAAATCAGATCAAAATAAATCAAATCAGTACAAATCAGATCAAATCAGCTCAAATAAGGTCAAATCAGTTGAAATCAAATCAAATCACATCGAATCAAAACAAATCAAATTAGATCAAATCAGATCAACTCAGATCATGCGCAGATTAAACAACTGATAAAACTATAGTAGGCAGGATGTCTGCCTTGCACGTCAGACTGCTATTTTAGAAATTAGTCAAAAAAAAGAGTAAAGTGCGATAGTAGGCCATGGCAAATCGAGCAAATCGAGCTGAAAGCAGAGCTGTCCATGCCATAGGCAAATACTGGGAAAGAGTGAGTCAAGAGCGGCCGTAGCCCGCGGCCACGCTGTATGCGCCGTAGGCAAGTACGGGAACCGGGGAATTAATGGATAGATTATTTTTAAATCACGCAAATTTTATTTAATATACCCTAAACAACTAATTATTGTGCAAATTGAATTTACGAGTTATAAGGTGACAGTCAAAATGAAAAGGTTCAGCTTTTGTTTTATGCCGGATATAACAAAACATAGGACTTCCAGTATATGAAAGATGAGATGGCGATCACATCAACGAATTTTTTAGTTATCTATACATTTTTCAAATTTTTGCATATTTTAGCATTTATCTTTAAGCAAACACCAATCATGCCAGAAAAGGATCAGATTTTCACAAATTTGGCAATTTCATTTTGAAAATTTTCTTAACGTTTTTTCCAAAAATTCCTAACTTTAGTGGAAATGATCTTTAAAAAATCGTTAATATATTTATCCTTTTTCAAATTCTGCAAACAGTTTATTTTCGTCTAATTTCAGAGAACTCTCATTTTCTTATGAAAGTCAGATATAGGACCTCTTCAGTTTCACAATTATCTACGAATCGCATCTTTTAGTATAATAAATAAAAACGAGAAATGTAAACTTACCTGATCATTACAAGTGAGTTCTATTTGATCCACTGTAGTACCGTTAGCAGTTGCTGTAGTGTCAGCGTCACCTCCACCCGGCGTTACTACCGTTGATTCGCTGATGAACTTTTCCAAAATGTGTTCAGCCACTTTACGACATTGTATAAAGTCATTTGCAACTAAACGGTCAGGCTATACAGTAAAACAAAATTTTGTAACAAAATGTAGTATAAAAGAGATATTACACAATTAAATCAAATAACTTTAGAATGGATTAATTTATTCATGTAATCAAAAAGGGTAAATTTGTTGATTACAATTGTATAAAGTTCGGTTGTTAAAAATGATTCTACATTTAATTTTCTTAATTCATGCATTCTTTCATCTCAAAACTTTAGATAGAATAATGACAAGATCTTAACGGCAGTTAAGTTTATTATTTTATTGTTGATATACTTGATGCACAACTATTCAGGAATAATAATTTACAGGAGTTTTGTAATACATTATAATCTTTAAAATTTTAATCATTCAATTATAAAATTTCTCTACGTTTTTGTACCATTGTTTCTATAAAGCTAAAATCTTCGTATTAACTACAAGAAAGAAACCGAAAAAAATTCATAGTAATGGGAATCATAGAAAAATTGAAATAACCGAGTACTCAAACCATTTTAATATTCGAGCGATCACTATGAAATTAAATTTTGTACACTTTCAAAAACCTAATTTATCGTTTTTCAGGGTCAGGTTGTTCGATTAGTCTGCATGACATTTACAACTCAAGAAACATATTTGCTCAAAGCGATATGTAGAAAAGTTATATATTGGATTTGGTTTGGCTAGTCACACTGTATAATAAATATGTTTCATGAGAATGAGAAGAACCTCTTGCGTGGAATCTCAAAACTGTGACTTGGAGCAAAGTTTTCCAATTAAAAAACTTCAGCACATGGTAGCAAAAATGAAAATAAAGATTCTAGACCTAGACCCTAGCGAAGTCCACTGGCCAAGAAATGTCGTTTCTTCATTCGAATTCGTACAATACTCACTGGAAAATAAAATTAATAGTTTAGAAAACTGGAAACTATGAGTTTCTTAGAAGACAAAGAAGAAAACATAAGAAAGGCTTAAAACGTGGACAGAACATACAAACCAACGCCAACTACCGGACTCTAGAGATAAAATATCTATCTCGCGAATAGAATAGCTAAAACTTCTGGAAGAAAAACTACTACAAATATTAACAAAGTTTAAGAGAAAAGAGTGAAGGTTTTAGGTTGGAACATTGTGAGCTTGGATAATTGATATTTTTCTTTATAATTGATATTTTTCATTGTTTCTGGTACTTGATTATATAAGTTTAATCCAAGCATCTACAACATTTTCTGTTTTGTTCTATTTGTCCGGTACTTTTTTTTTGTGTCGTGTTGGTGGACATCGTTTTGCTCAAAAAATTGTATTTCATAACCAGAAGTACAGACATTGTCTTATGTTATTATATACATCTTTTCTTGGTATACCGCGGACCATGGATATAAATTTTAATTTTTATTATTTAGTTTCGTCCATTTTAGGTTTAGTTGGTTTTCAGTTTTTGAGTCAGGTATCCATATGTTCCTTTCTTTTATGTGCGATCGTCTGTGTGCTATAAATTAAAAGCATTACTAATCTATAATCCTAAATAATTTATCGATTTCATTCATTGATCCTGTCATTTTTACTTTTACATTGGTTTTATGTAGTCGTTTTTGCTCAATCTTAATAAGATGAGATTTGTCTTCATTTATAGTTAAATTCATTCTATTATTTGTTTTTATCACTGTTTCTACAGAAAAATGCTAGATCATCTATGTATATATCGTACATTTGCGTAATACTTTTGGTAAAACAGAATAGGTTCTTTTTCTTCGGAAACAAATCGCTTGATTATTAAAATTGTGAGTACTCGATTATTTCAATTTCTCCATAATTTCTCTATAGAATTGCTTTTATGCATTTGTTAACATATTTATGTCTTCATCTTACTGCGACTCCTCAGAATAAATAAATTAACTACTTTAATTAAATGCACAAAGGAAATAAATATAAGAATACCTTCTTTTGACGATCTTGCTTGAGTAAATGCGAAGGTACGCTAGAATGAGGTTGTAGATAAAATTGGACTTTGATGAATTTTCCTGTACAGTTCTCTTTAAGATTCGATGTGACCCAACTAGGTACTGTGTCATTTAGTAGGGAGGTTTCAGTTTCACCTTTTGCATCTCCAACTAAAACTCGATACAGTGTACGACCACCTACCTCACTGAAAAAGAAATATAGACAATTTTTTATACTATACATTTTATATGTAATATACGAATATAACTTCCGTCCAAAACCTAAGAATAGATCAGCTACTTTAAAGGAATTCTGCTAATTAATGGCGCAAATAGTAGCCGAATTCTTAATTTAATTTTTTCTAGTAGACTTCGCTAGGGTCTAGAAATGGAACTGATAAAGCACCGCATGCCTAGTTGATATTAAATGAACTAACAGGCAAATCTGACGAGGATCACTTTGTTAATGACTTGGATTAAACCCTGAAACAGCTTTCGACAGAGCACCAACACAAAAATTACTGTACAATGCAGATGCTATGGGAGTCACAGGTAAATTACTTGGAAATTTTCTGGCTAGTTCTACATATGTTCGAATTTATAATAACTCTTCCAAGAAATCTGACATACTCAGAGGTCTATCTCAAAAATTGGTTATTGGCAGAATAAAAAACTTGGGATAATTCGGATGGAAATTTAAGTCGCTAAGTTGCTGTCGCTAAATTTAAGTAAATGCGAATTTTACATATAGGTATGACAAATCCTGATAAAATTACACTTATCCTGAGAAAAAAGCACTATGATTATTATTAAAATACATGGGTAGGACATTACATCTTTTCAGCTAAAGAATTCATTTCATCTGCCATAAAGGGTTCATGTCAACTAAAGGTAAACTTGTTCTCTAATCTACAACATATTTAATGTATTTAAAAAATCTTAAATACAAAAAAAGACACACTGTATTTAAACGAAATCTTAGATAGTTCTCTTTCTAAATATTGCTCAAAGTATATCTTAGCTAAAATAGTTACATTTCTATAAATTAAAATATGCGGAATACCTGAAAATCAAGGGTATGTGATATGGTACAGTAAAATAATATCGATTGTCTCTGTCTGGATCAGCACCCTGCCAATTTTCGAGAAGTGCCTGAAGAAGTAAACTTCCATAATTGATCTTTTGATCTGGATCTACATCCGATATATCAGCATCTCGGGCAGACACCCATGCCGAAAAACAGTCCACTTCATCTTGACCCAAATGTATTGCAAGCATCTGCATTGATTCAATAATATATCGAGTAAAATTATAATGTTTACAGGCCCCAACACTCGAAATGTTACCAACTTCACGTTGAAGCTATACAGATAAGCATACATGTACCTGGCATGCATATACTTTGACCAGAAAACGCAACCAGTTATAGCTACAAAACGCAATTCCTCTTGAAAACTGAACTCCATGCGCGTTAGCGACAGTTTCGAAAATTTAGTATGGTGAAAAATTTAACTATTCAAAAATATGGAAACAAACAAAATTATTAGAAATTTAAAGGGCAAATCGACAGATAATTTACAAGAGGGATTTGCTACGCGTAAAATAAGAACCAGGTTCTGTAATGGTTGGGTCGGTTATATTATCGCTGACAATTGTCGCTTGCCGCCTGGTTTTATCAACCAAATGTAAAATGATACATCAATCCCTAGGACATATACATCAATCCCTAGGAATTCGGCGCCAACGCGTTTTACACAATCATACTACAAAGTTAATTTTCTCGCAAGAGTAATCTGCAAACTCGCCAGACTTAAATCGGACGAACTTTTCTGTATAGCACATGTCAACACAAATATATGATTTGGGCAACAATTCCAACAATGACATGTTTTTCTTAAAATTTATAACATATTTTCAACAAAAAATATAAAATTATAGTTGACACTATAACATTTCTAATTGATAATATTTCGAGTGAAGGACCGAGAAAAGTGTATTTTCTCCGATATAAAAATTCATTAATTTATTATTAAATTTTTAAATAAAGCTGATATGTAACTCAAAAGTCTAATTAACTTACCCCTGTTTTAAGATCTAAATTGAACCAATTTGGCACATATACCATCTTAAACCGATTATTGATCTCCTCTTGGAAATTAACTTCTCCAAGATCTTGAATCTTCTGTGCTCTCAGTACATCATATACAGCAACATTTTTGTCGCTGTCTTTAGTCAAAATGTGACGCTTGTCGTTAAGCACGTGCGCCTGTTTAATGGCAGCGCCACCTGGGATCATTGAAATATGTTTCAAGTTCATGGTGCCCACATCTTCTTTAAAATGTTTGTCGGTAGGTAACCGCCAACACCGAATGTGAGATTCTGACGTTGAAACCTTTATAGAGAATGCATAAATTATTTATCGTGTGAAAACAATAATATAAAGAGCACAAGAGATTACAAATAGATTACAATATCATGATTTAATAGATTACATTTTAATTACGTCTCAGATTTCTCAATTTATTCTCATATTCGTACTATTCGGCAACGACCATTATTTATTTGCATTATAGATTCTGTTCGTTTTTATAGATGATTTTATAGGAAAAACCGTTTTTATAGATAACGATTTTGCCTGAAATACTTCC
>WYDF02266589.1:0-18574 GCA_009867245.2 Adranes taylori
GATTACTCTTGATATCATATACTTAGACGGTATATTCGCAAATTTAAACATATTGGGAGAATAGATATCGTTGCAATTGGATCAGCCTCGACGATCTTATCTCTGCGGTATGGAAAGCAGTGGAGAACTACCACACTAATACTCCATGAACGTTATGTATGACGATGAATTCTTTAGATGATGATGTGCCGATCGACCCAGTTAGCGACCGGCGCCGCACTGCGTTCAGGGCAGGCGGTGTGAAATGGGCTACTGGACAAGTTGACGTGGACACCTAGGCGTCACATGGAAATTATGCTACCAGGATGAAACTAGGTAAAACTTGACTAGCCACTTGGAACGTCCGCGTACTGAACCAGACAGGAAAACTGCAGGTGTTAAATCATGAGCTTACTCGCTGTAACATAGACATCGCTGGTATCTCTGAGACTCACTGGCAAGGCAGGGGTCATTTTAAGTCGTATAATTATACGGTCTACTATTCTGGAACAGAAGACAGAAGCTTTCATGGAGTAGGCTTCATGGTATCGAACAGAATAAACGAATCAGTTATAGGATATCAAACAATTAATGAACGAATGATCTCAATTAGAATAAATTTCTCAACCATCCATTATTAATATCATATAAGTATATGCCCACATCAGAAGCTGATGAAGAGATAATAGAAGATTTCTATAGAACACTTGGAACAGCTATTAATAAAATGTCCAGTAAAGAAATACTTATCCTGATGGGAGACTACAGTGCCAAAGTTGGAAGCACAATGAATGACAACCATAATAGAACTGTGTTAGCAAAATATGGATTGAGCGAGCGTAACGTCTGATCCAATTCTGCATAGACAATGACTTTACAATTTCTAACACCGTATTTAATCAACACAAACGTAGGCTATATACTTGGCAATCCCCTGACGGAAAATATAGAAATCAAATTGACTATATCCT
The DNA here is from genome assembly GCA_009867245.2 of Adranes taylori. Taxonomy (NCBI): domain Eukaryota; kingdom Metazoa; phylum Arthropoda; class Insecta; order Coleoptera; family Staphylinidae; genus Adranes; species Adranes taylori. Next base: position 951 of record WYDF02266589.1, read on the forward strand.
GATTCGACAACTATGCGGTGGCGATCATCTATCATCTATCAAAAATGCGAAAACTCTGCTGTCAGCTGACTGTAGCACCGATCATCAGTTGCTAATGCTGGAGCTTGCAATCAAACTAAAATCATGCAAGAGAAACAAAATAAAACATCTTCCAAATGTCAGAATCGAGAGCCAAACATCGTTTACAAAAGATATCTTATCCAAAATGGAACCACATATACCTGATGTTATGAACATGAGTTCCAATGACATATGGCGGACTTTGGAAGAAGCTGTATATGAAACAATCCAACAACTACCACCAGAAACACAGATTAGCGCTAAACAACAGTGACTCTCAACCGAAACATTGAACTTAATCTCAAACAGACGTGGAATCAAGATGACAGGAATGAATGAAAGAAACGACTTCTAAACAGAGAGATCCTAAGCAACTCTAGAAGGGATAAAAATTCGTATTTTATGCAGATGTGTTCTGAACTACAAAGCAAATTTAAACCTAGAAACTGGGCAATCAAAGATCAAAATAACAAACTTGCCACGGCACTGGAACAAATAACTGGAATATGGAAAACCTATTGTGAAGAATTATACTCTGGAAACACAGATACAAACAGTGAAAGCCCCGACTATGAAGGAGAACCAGATATACTATTAAGCGAAGTATATGCAGCCATTAGGAAACTTAAAAATAGAAAGGCAACAGAGATCGATAGACTGGCAGCGGAAGTCTTAAAGGCCCTAGATGCAAGAGGTCTAAACATTATCCAATAAGCACGTTCAGCGATGATACAGTTTACAAAATTATGGAGGGATAGAAATATAACCAAAACTATCAAAATACAACTACTGAAAACATTGGAATTCCCCATATTTTCCTATGGCTCAGAGACGTGGGTAATTCGGTCGGGTGATAAGCGTCGTGTAGACGCCTTGGAGATGTGATGCTGGCGAAGAATGTTGAGGGTACCTGGGACGGCTAAAAGATCAAACGTTTCAATCCTGAACGAAATCAAACCAGAACAGCGATTTTCATCCCTAACGTACGGCCGTATCTTAAAGTTTTCCGGGCATATCACCAGAAGCGATAATATAGAGAAACTGGTCGTCCAAGGTAAAGCCCTTGGAAAACGAAGGTGCGTATCCTCTCCGACCCGATGGACCGATCTAATTTCCAAGCTTATAGACCTAAATCTAGAAACAGCAGCGCATAAAGCAAGCAACCGGCACGAGTGGCGCATAATTATGCGAAGAGCTATTAGCAGCATGGACGTGGAATAAAAGTCTCATAACCCCTACACATCGGACACTACGATGTTGGACCAAGAAGAAGAAGAAATATCATGTATTGTTCTGCACTAAACAAGAGCATGCTGTAAGCTCACAGAAGTGGACTACTTAAATGTTCTAATTCAAATTATATATAATTGGCTGTACCTGGATTTGATGCTTTAAATCTAAAAATTGTATATCCCCCATCAGGTATAACAACTGTATCTTTTATAGGTGGATATTTAAAATTTCGTTTCAATTTTCCAGCTTGATCTAATTCTTTGATTCGTTTTAAATCGACACTTGTTCCTAATCTTTCCATTCCGAGTACACGCAAATTGTAGCCATGTATATGGAATGAATGGCTAACATCTCTTGAGTAACCTTGATCAACCATTATAACCTCGACTATAGAATTTAATTCAACCTGAAATGTTAATTTCTGTTTTAGTAACGTCATATTATTTATTTAATTTCGGATGCATTTCATCCTTTGAACATTATCAAGGAAGTGATTTTCGATTGAGTGTTAATAACATATTTACACTTTAGCAGTTCGCTTGCTTAAAGGAAGCGGTAAATATCTATGTATCTGGATGGGTTTTGTTGTTCTCTGAATCTAGTTTTGCAATTTCTGTTTAGTTTTTTTATATTATTCAAATATTTATCTATTTATGTGGGTGTGGTTGGGTTATTTTTAAAATTCACATTGGTGGTTTTTATTGTACATTATTTTGTTGTATATTTTTATCCTTTTTGATATAAATGTCTAGTACTCCTATAGCGGTGTGCATAAATGCTGAACAATTAGGAGAATAAAAGTAAAAATCTACCGCAATTGTGACAGCTTGTAAAGAATATTACAACAAATAAAAAGAATTTGGAACTTGAATAGTAAGTAATAGTGTAATATATAATATTAAATTTAATAAAAAATTAATTTCGAGTACTGCGCAGTCTATGAAGATATATTTGCAATAACTCATGGAAATTATTATTAGGTCAAAATAACACGCGATGTACTTAGTAATAACGCTTAAAGTTAACACGTTTATTTCTACAAATAATTAACAATATATACAAAATGAAAACATGTGCTGTTAAAAGTTCAGACAATTAATCTCACTATTCATACGGAAAAAGAAAATTAATCATAAAAGTTCAATGAAAATTTATAGTTATGCTAATAATCGATATCTAGATTGAATAAAAACAATAGTATGCTTATTTAAATTTAATATGTTACAATTTATTAAATGTCTGTATGGTAATTGAAGTCTTCAGCTTAAGAAAAAATAAAAAATCTAACTTCAATTAGCTACATTTAAACACAAAATAAAATATTTTAATAAAATTAATATTAGAAAATTTCTTCAGTAATTATCCCCTGTTTATTCTTGGATAAACAAATGCTATAAAGCGATTTATGGTTTAGTGGAAGCATTCGTACTAGTGGACATTGTGGAAGGTTAAGATTTTGCGGGTGCAATAGAAATCATATTTTGGAGAGCGGGAAAGGGATGATATTTTTCGCTGACCGCATCATTCAAGTTAACACATGCCGCATTACAATGTTTTTAATTCAGCAGCTTACTTATCCTTTGGCTTTTAAAATGTATTTATTTATAATCATTATTATTATAAAATAATAATTATTTATAAGCATTATATAAAATAATTGATAATCATTATAAATCACTTACAGCTGATCAAAATGACAGAAAAACTTATTGCTATTTAATTAAAGTCACAAGATGCTCATTAAACTTCAAATTACTTTCACCGCAGTTTCTAGTTTATATTTGCTGCAAGGTGCTCTCTGTTTCTAATGTTGAAACTTCTATTAGTCATTCCGATATAAAAGGAGTTGCAAGTTAACTTAGAAATCCGTGTGTTCTCGAACAGTGATATATATCTTTATTATTTTAAATCGAACGGATTTTATTATTAGTGTGAAATGCAATATTGATATGAAATTGTTTAAACAATATAATAAACTCGATGCATTTAGTATTTAGATAGTAAAGTTTAAAAGAAATGATTGTGTATGCTGTGTTAGCTAGTCGTTAAATTCGAGTATAATTTATAATATTTTTTTTTCATAAATAGGTTTAGTAAGTTTTCAGTGATAAATTGTTTAGTAAGTTTTCAGTTTTTTTTAATAATTTTTTTTGTTTCTTATCTTGATTAAAATCGTGTTTTCTTCTGCTCTTATTATTATTGTGTTTTATTCGTTTTATGTTTTATGGTTTATTTTATTATCTTTGTGGTGTTTTATTTATCCTTAAAAGTGTTTTGTTCTTACTTTTTATTTTGTTTGATGACTAGCGAAATTATATTTTCTTCTAGGTCCTTTATACATTCTTGTTGTAATGTGGGTAATTTGCTTCTTCTCTTCTCTGCTATAGAATAAAATAGTCATTGTGACTATTTTATTGAATTAGATTTGTTAAAGTATTTTGTACTGTCAACGACTAGTCATTTGTTTTTATATTATTATTATTATGTTTTTCAGTACTTTTGTCAGCGATTAATTAATTTCAAATTATTTTTCTTATGCTATTTTTATTACAATTAGTATGACTTTATATTTTATCTTGATTGTGTATCCAGTTGTTATATTCTACAATGTTAGCTATTTTATTGTATAATTCAGCTTTTTTGTAATTGCTTGTTCTCTTTGCTATAGTGGTTTCTTATTTCATTTTATAATCACATTATGCGGCGCCTCCACCAAATTGCCACGAACCATATTTAAGAGTACCAGTAACCACCAGAACCTTCTGGAACTTAGTGGGTGTTATATTAAAGAAAGCATTTTAATTTTACAAAATATAATTAATATTAAAAATAAAGATTAACCATATTTCACCTAATTGGCGTTTGTTAATGATTAGTTGATGTTAATTAAAGCTATTTAAAACAATTTAATTCTTTCGATCAGTCCTTTCATAATATAATAATTAAGTAAATAAATAGAAAACCGTACATGCGTGTATTACTCTGCGAAGCAATAATTCACTGATTCTATCTAAGAACTTTTAATTGGAATGTTTAATTAGAGCTATGTGGAATCGTGTAGTACTAACTCTTGCGAACCTGATGTTGAATCATGCAAGCTCCCGATATGTTCCTTTATAGATTAGCCAAAAATAACGGCCTACAGCCCCTACCCCCTCTACTTGTTTTTCCTAGAATGGAATGCTGTTGCATCCTGTTGAACACCTAGTTTTGGATTCTCAAAATTACTACGTTCTGTCTGCGGTGTAGGCAAATATGGGGACCGAGGGATTGATGGATATTTGATTCTAAAAGTTCTTGGCAATCTGGCATCTTCGCACGCCAGACTGCCGTTTAAAAAGCTTCTCAAAAGTGAGTCAGGAGAGGTCGCAGGCCTTGGCAAAGCAGACTGCGAAACTGTCCGCGCCGTAGGCAAACACGGGGACCAGGGGATTCATGGATAGTCGAATTTAAACAGTGTCGGCAGTGTGGCGTGTGAAGCAAGATGGACAACGAAGGGAAGCTATACGGCGCCGCAGGAAAAGAGCGGGCACCGGGGATTCATGGGTATACTAATTTCTTAAGCACTATTTATTTAATTTTCTAACTCACTTTGGCCTTTCTTATGTAATTTTCTCACTTGACATGAAGGTTTTTGCTTATTCTCATTGGCCCGAAATAACTAAATTTGCTAACGTTTGCAAAAATAAAAAACACATAGTTGCAAAAGTTTCAATAAAAATTATCAACTTTTAGACAAATGCGTATAAAAAAAAAGTCAATTTCATGGGTCAGAATATATAATTGACTAATTTAGAAGGTCCCAAGGTTAAGATTGCATTAAATATTATTGTCTATTCTGAATGTTATGTCATACATATCTATTGTAATCGCATTAACCTTGATAATATAAAAAATTATCTATTTTTAGCAAAATTGAGAACTTACATATAAAACATGCGGACATTCACAATATTTTTTATCACAATAATTGACGGTACTTTCATTACAAAACAATTTATCGCTTATGTGATTTCTTGCTGGTAATAGTGGTTCGGATAAAAGTCCTAACGAAATATTGCTCATCATTGGTATCCTAAATGGATAGGCCGCTAAAATATTAAACATGAATAATTTTAAATGTCAAATATTCATTTTCAACTTTATTTGTTTAATATACTAGATATTATCAATTGTGTATTTAGAGGGGAGGGAGCTACCATGCTAAAGACTTATTTTGTGTAATAAATAAGAGCATCAGAGAAATAGTATGCAATTCTGAAGTGTTTAACTTACAGTTGTTAAGATCGTAGTACGGTGGTCTGTAGAATTTCAAATCATTTTTATTGTAGAAATCGTATGCCAAATAAAATTTATAATCTGGTCTTCCTGTTAATTCTCTTTGTAAATTAACCAACGATTTTAATTGGGGTAAAGAAATTTCGTTTTTTGATTCATTGTCTTTATTGACACCATTTAATTGCTAAAGATATATTTTTATTTTTATAACAATTTTACTTTCATAACTAAATTTTAGCTATAACAACAAAAATCTTACCAAACCATCTGTATGGATTTCTTCATAGGTTGGTATGTCTCCAGATGGCAAATCTGTAATTGATTTTGAACTGTATTGCAGGACACCTAATTGATAGCATTTAAAATTCATACAATCTATTAAACCTTTGAATTTAATCCAATACATATCTTCAGTTTGATTTGCGTTTAAAATAAAATCGTAACGTTCGCCGCTAAATATGACAAAAGATTCAACTAAAAATAATATTTTATTATTTTGTATGCATCAGCTGCCATTTAACTTTTTACAAACACTTAAAACAGTGACAGCTGAAAAAGCATTGAAAGCTTTATTTTGGTAATAAAGCACTATCAAAATATATGAAATTATTTTATTTATTTGTTTTTTGAACAACTTAGGGTAAAATTTTCGTAAATTTTCGACAGAACAGCAATGCAATACGCATTTTTAAAATATCCAACGGATCAAAGATGCTTTCGTATTGGTTGTAGTTCTAAACTTCATAAGATTTCATAAGAAGGTTTCCTAGATCGAGCCGTCGGCAACACAGATGCCACTGACAACATGCGCCACGCCAGAAGGATCTGCCTGCGCAAAAATTGCACAATAAAGAACCTACTAAATCCAGCGTTAATCAGACGCATTTTGGGTCTTGTATTGATCGTTTATGAGTAAGCCAATTCGCACATTTGCATTAAGTGACCAAATCAATTTCTTGCACAGTGAGCAAAGTCTTGTTTTATTTATTTAAATTAAATAATTAATATACCAAGTGAATCGTAAATTGCACGAACACAGGGCAAATATATAATATGTTCTGCTTTCGTCCTCATACCGTCGTCTTCTTATTCACTCACTCATATAAATATTTCATACTCCTTACTTGACAACTACTTTGTCAATGAGAGAACGAGGAGATCAATGTCAGAGAAAGAGAGTGATTAATCGCCAAGCGCACCGAGCTAATGAGGGTGACAGAGATAAACTCCAGAGAAGTCCGTCAAGCTTGCTGTCTGCGTACTCCACGCATGTTGATAGATGTCCTACACCAACCACATCATCAAAACAGCGAGAAGAATCACCATTAACCTCCAGTTCGCCGATTCCGCCACACAGCTCTAGGCAATGTGCCACTACCACCCACTCCAGGAAAAGGATGGCTGTATTCGGTACCTCGTAACGATTATCACCGCCTATTCCGTTATTACTTCGGCGAAAACGATTAAAACTGTATAATTTTTTGTTTTGCCAGAAATCATTGATGAAATAAGAAAACCGAACAGAAAGTGCCGCAGCAATCGTTATTATAACAATACCAGCTCTCACACACCACATCTAATAATTGATTATTTGAAGGAACATGGAATCAGCGTATTTTTCCGTGTATAGAGATCCCAATGTATAACAACCCTGTATATTTTTGAAACTCTATTTGCAAAGAAAATATGAGCGAAAAATGTAAGCTCTTCATCTGTCATCAGCAATCTCAGTTACTCCATCGTAACTGTCACACGGTTGTCATCATAGTCGTTTTCCTTATAAACTTATCAGCCTCAGTACCATCCATGGCATTGCTAATCCTAGATTTCTTGTATCCCTCCCCTTCTACATATCTTGTATTTTTGACATCACTTCAGGCTATAAGAACCCACTTCCTAACTTCTGCTATTATTATTCTATTGACTCTTACGATAAGTGTTTGATTTGAATCAGCTTCTTGCATCCATTTGTTTTATTCGTCTGTCATCAGGGCTTTCAATAGATTATTAATGGAGCTGCAGTTTGTTTGTAAGATCTCTGCGTATTACAGCCAGTATGATTTATGATAGTGCTGCTTACTTTTTTGTCTCGTCTATTAGGTGTGCCCTGAACTGATAAAAAACTAGCTAAGTTATCTTCATGTGAATAGCTCTAGGTCTTTTGATCCAAGCCTTAGCAAACCACATTTTAGTCTCTTCTTGATTCTTTTCCTTTGGCAATGGTGCCCTTTTCAAAATTAGTATGGGAGGCAGCTTGGTGTCATTAGGTAGGGTAGCCCAACAAACTGTGTAGTATGTTTTTCATGGCAACTTGTTCTGATAGCAACTGTTTTAGAGGGCATATCAAAGTTGAGAGGAACATCATTTATATTACCAATCTGACTGGGATTTAAACATTTCGGTGTACTACATAATGGTATTTTATTCTTAATCATCAGTAGAGTATTGTAAACATGAGTGAGTGACCGCAATGTGACGTCTATTGAAATTTTTTACAACTAGTTTCTTTAGAATCATCCCATTTAGATGTGAGTCTATTTCAATAGACCATTTTCGATACTACGGTAAAAAGTAAGCAATTCGAAGCAAATCGGAAGTGTAAAGACACGTGCAAATCGCGAAAATAAAATATTAAAAAATTGGCTATAATATTCTAGTAGAAATCATCTTAAGACGTTGTACGATTCATATGCTATCTTAACACATCCATACAAACAAGCATGTACAAACAACACAGCGGATTGTAATAATATAGCCTATTTGTTCGCTTATTTCAATCTGCTGTTCTCGTATCCGCCCGCACCATTTTGCGCACGCTCAACACAGACACACAATCCGACGCAATTCCAGCTTTTCTTCGCAAGCTTATGGTCAGGTGACTTGCGAATACACACGCATAAGAACTCGTCTGACAATTTGCGCCGCCGAAGAATTAGCGCGCCTATCAGCTAGCATATACATAGATAATCTATTTGAAATTCGTATCTACGAGGGGTAAAGTAAGTGAATATATATCCATTTCAGTCTCTAATATTTTGTGAAAGTTGTGTCCCCCTCATTTGAAAGGATGCCAAAGTTCAATAAAAAGTTTTTTGTACTTCCCTCCTCATTTTTGGACCTAACTTTTTTAAAGAAATGGGGGGATATACACGAAAAAATACGTTAATGTCCCATTAACCATATTCATCTGATTTAACGCCTAACTATTACGTTTAGTTATCGAATGCCAAACAAAAATTGCGTGCATAGCAATTTTAACTTCTTCAAAAGACTGTTAAAGCATTCAAACCACACATTTTGGTGTTTGTAAAAATTGAATTTTGGAATTAATAAATTTTACCTTCAATTGGTTGAATATCATCTCCATCTGTACTTATAACCTGCAGCTTATGTTTATCAATAGATATTTCAATAGGACAATCTAAACATCCATTACTTATTACACGAAAACGATACCTTCTTCCCTAAAATATATTTATATTCCAAGAAATTCTGATACGTAATGCTTAAATTATATAATGCGTATACTGTGTAATTTTTATATACTTTATTTTATTTTATAGCGGAGGAATTATAAGGATGATAAGAGGAAACGAAAGTAAGAGCGGGAGTAGGGGAGAATGTACCATAATGGTCTGAAATAAATAGAGGGGTAAGGTAAGGGTGTCCAATGAGTGTAAATTTGTTTAAAACATGGTTCATCGTCCATTCGAAAAGATATGGACGATGAGTTATGGAGACGATTTAGTTTGTATGGCAGCAATAAGGAAGTGCTAGAAGGTGGCTGTGTTAGAGAGAGTAAAATGGTACATGGATAGAAGAGGTTTAGGATTGAATACAGAATAGGCAAAAGTGATGGTATGCAAAACTGGGTGAGGGGCGCGGGCGCGATGTAAACAAGATAATATTGAAATTAAGGGAGATAAAATAGTAAAGGTTCACAAATGCAAGTACTTGGAATATATGTTGGCGCAGAATGGGAGATGCAAGGAATTCGTAAATATGAGGATGAATATTTTAGATGTGTGTGTTAGAAATATAATGATGTATGAGGCTGAAATATGGGGCTACGAGGAAAATAGGAATTTTAAAGAGTGCTAATAGGATAATACTAGGACTGGAGAGATCGACGCCGCGTGAGATTGTACTGCGGGAATTTGACAGCCATAAATGCTGGCTGGTTGAATTTACAAAAATGGCGTGGTTATGGATGCCGTGGTTATGGGTGGTTATGGAGTAACAGATTGGTGAAGATTATGTATCTGGCAGGAATGAATGAAGTACACATGAACATATGTAGGAATGATTTGTTTCTCAGGAGAAAAAAAGATTATGAGGATGGTAGCTGAATGGATGGTACGATAGAATAAAGAATGGGAATGGCATGATTAATGAAGTGGAAAATTGACTGAAAGATATAGAAAAAGAGGAAAGGGATAAAAGAATAAGGAATAGTAAATAATAATAATAATAGTAACTTTTATTGGCATAAAAAAAACAATTACATTCCACAATATGCAAAGAAAATATTCACAATAATAATAGCACGATATCCACAATAAATTACAATAATAATTACTAAATTCTCTTCTTTTGACCAATTTTCTCCTCCTCCAAATAAAATAACAAAAACATTTTTTTTCTTTTTCTTTCTTTTCTCTTTTCTTTTCTCCCCTTTTATGGCTGACTGGAAGATAGAAGAACAACCCCATCTTTTCACTTCTACCATTTTACTTAATTGCCACAATCTTTCAATTACCCCTCAAAAACAATTGTAATACAAATTTACATATATACCATACTTATAATCTACTATTTATACAAAAAACAACCCAAATCCATTCCAAATAACCCATCCGTTCATTAATTCAGACCCTCAATAATAAATAGTACATAAATAACCTTTATTGGCTTAATTTGTACCAAACATATTTCGCGACTATTACATCTTACCCAATTACCTTATTACTAAACTATTATACTAAACTAAACTATTTTCACCGGATGGAAGTGACCTGATATGCCGACTTTCCCTTTTTTAATTTTTTTTCCATTCCTCTTTTTTTTTTTGTTTTCTGTATTTTTTGCTCCTCTTTAATTATTTCCCCTTCCATTTATTTCTTCCACTATTCTCTCCATTATTTTACGCTTTATCCCTTTCCTCATTCGACCATCCAATCATTACACACTCATTCACCCAATGCTCCCAATTTTCCTCCATCCCTCCACATAACCTACAGATTCTTTCACTCTCTCTCTCATCCAATATCTATTCCATTTTTCCATGCTTCCACACCTAAACTATGCCCTAAACTAAACCATGCTTCCACTAAAATAGTAAGTATAATGAAAGATATAAATGTATAAGAGTTGAGAGAGATATACCTGAATATTTAAGGTCAGAATGTAGTATGGAAGATACGAAAATAATTGGAAGATTCAGATGTGAAAGCGTAGAGAGGGGAAATTGATACTTGATGGATGAGAGGAAAATGTGTAGGATGTGTGAGGAAAAGAGGCAAAGTGAGACCACTGGGTGAAGGAATACCACTGGGTGAAGGTGGAATGGAGATGAGAGAGACTTGGCAGAGAATTTGCGTGTGTGTTTGGGAAAGGACCGTAGGGGGTGGAAATTGTGCGTAGGATTTAAAAAAAAAATAAGGTTAGGGAAGGGTAAATGGGTATCCGGCAAATATATCAGATGGGGAAGGGAGTGATTGTCGGAATGCAGTAATGGAAGATTCTTTCTCGGCTCTCCAGTAATAGAAGGATGTTTGGTTTTTTTTTGTGTTTTTCTGTATTTATTACAAAAAGTTTATTGAAAACTTTTACTAATAAATTTTATTAAACTGTAATGAAGAGATATTTATATACGTAATTATATAATTATTTTAAATAAACATTATAAATAATTTTAAATAAACAACGTCTGTTGGCAGTCTGGATAATTTAGTTAAAACATACAATTGTCATCCGTGCAAACCGTTGGCACATTCTTTGGTGTATTCTGGGCCAACATTAGAAGGTAACAAACAATATGTTTGTTTCCCAGGCCACTACAAATGTTAACATGTTTTGCTTTGTGCGTTCATAGTGCGTTTTTATATCGTAACACACAACTTACTCTCTCCACTTCGAATCTAGCTATAGGGCCCACATTTTTTGGTCTATCCACATCTAATGTGTAAAATCCTAAGCCATTTACTAATATTCCAGTCGCGAAAGGTCTTTTATTGTTATTTGTTAATCCCATGTACGTTTGCAAGCCAATTTCATTCTGCCAATCAGATACAGAAATGATATGTGATGGAAAATCAAAGTCATATAGTGGACGATGTCTGTTTTTAACTGCTGGAACGCGAACAATAAGAGGGCCATATAAACCATCACCCCTTTGTAAATCTTAAACAAAAAATAATATTTAGTTCTAACAAAAAATCAGTTCATCATTCAAGTCATCATTCGACTACAACACAAGAACGTCAATGTTTCTTATAATGTTTCAGGGAATTGGCATAAATTAAAATACGTTTTTAAGGAAGTTAAAGGTATTAAAGGTTTCTCCTTCATTTTTTGCTCAGTAAGGTCAGGCATTCCGATTACCCTTCCGATTACTTATTTCATAGAATGTATCAAAATAGTGGTGAATGCTTGGGGGTCGATTCTCTGGCACTTTTGCTCAGCAAGGCCGAAGCATTCGCCATTCCGATTAGAATCTAATAAATAGAGGAGGTTTTACTATAAGCTGAACCTGTTTCCCTATCAACCCTTTATTGACGTATTGTATATAGCCTCCAACAGAATTGACAAATAGAATAATACAATTATCAGCTAATTTAACGACTAGAAACTGGACAAACAAAGAAGTCAAGGCTTACTAATTAATAAATATAATTTTAACGAAGAAAAGTTATGTGATGTATAATCCCAGTGAATTTAGCGGACAAAGGCCGAGGTCATGTACGGAAAGAGATAGAAGAGAGAGAGACAGAAACAATTAGCACCAGCCAGGCAACGCTAAACCAGACCAACTACAGTGGTCTGGTTTATTTGCTATTTTGCTCAAATAGAGAGTCATTAGCGTCAAAGCGGCTTTAACGCAATTTATACTTCCTTGCACATGTATTCGTCGGACGAATGTTTTTCGAGTTGTTTTGCTCACGCGAACGCCTTATAAAACAGAATTTGTATACGTTATACCCTAGCCAGCGTCAATTAGACGCATTTTGCAGTTTTAAAAACACAATCCGTACACTTGAATAGCTTCTCTTGTGAATGAGTTCGTTTGTGAATGACAATACTTTGTGCATATGCAGTTTTGAAACCACATTCTGTACACTCGAAAGGTATCTCTCCGCTATGACTTCATTTATGGCTTAAAAGACTTGTTTTGTATGCAGTTTTATAAGCACATTCTGTACATTTGTAAGGTTTCTCTCCTCTATGAGTTCGTTTGTAGTTTAAATTTATTCTAATGCTGTTTTGAATTCACATTCCATACACTTAAAAGGTTTCTCTTAACAATGACTTCTTTTATGGCTTAAAAGGTTTGCTTTGCGTGCAGTTTTAAAATCACATTCCGTACACGTGAAAGGTTTCTCTCCGCTATGACTTCGGTTATGGCTTAAAAGGCTTGCTTCATGTGGTTTTAAAATCGCATTCCGTACACTTGTAAGGCTTCTCTTCTGAAACAGTTCGTTTGTTACTTGGAAGGCTTTGTTTTTTGACGGATTTGAAATCACATTTCGTATATTCGAGAGATTCGTCTTCAGTCTGATAGTTGGTCTTCACTGATAGCTGATCAGTGCGCCTTCTGGCATAGTTCTATCAGCAATAATTATCTAATGAGCAACCAACTTATTCTTGTAGAGTTAGTAAGTTTCGCATTATTGAATTTGCCTTGGCCGCTAAGTAATAGTCAGCCTACAGTCTATAATGCCAATATCCGGGTTAGTGTTATTTTCGTTATTATTTTGTATAAGATCAATAAAAACTTGGTAATTTTTGCAGCTATAAAAACTTGCAGCGAAACAAAGTTATTTTTTGCTAAATAAAATTCAACCGTTTGCATACTTTTTTCCCCGTTTGCATACACCTTTTCATCTGGGTAAATCATTTGGTTTTATTGCAAATGAGGACTTAATTTCATTTGAAATACCAACTCATACCCACTTTTAGTTTCAAATCAAGTTACTTTTATTTATAAATCTAGTTACCATTTTAGTGACATCTAACGTCAAACAATAATATTTATAATAAAACATAACCTGAAAATGTTTGTATATATTATTGTTAACGCGATGATATACGAAGCATGACAAACAAGTGTGCAGCAAACAATAGACCCCGCAGCATTCACGAATATTTTAACACATTTTATCATATATGTAATCGGAATGGCGAATGCTTTGGCCCTACTGAGCAAAAGTGCCCGATATTCGACTTGTAAACATTCACCAATATTTTAATACATTCTATCAAATAAGTAATCGAAATGGTGAATGCGCAGAACTTTACTGAGTCAAAAATGACGGGGAAACCTTTAAAAATTTCTGCTGAGAACAAATACTAAAAAAAAATAGATACAAGATTAATATTATTCTGTCTAGCAAGAATCAATAACAAATGTTTCAAAAAATTGCGACTCAACAGAAAATTTCAGATTTCGACAAGTAATCCATGAAACAGATTACGTATTACGCAGTAAATAAAGCACGGTAATAACCACAGAGACATGGGTATAGTTATTGTTCGCTGCTGGCTTACGTATACACACATTATCAGTTGTAATATGTGTAACAGGGAACACGTATTGGCTCGTTTTTATGTGGAGGCTGCCGTTGCTTCACTGAAATGTCTGAAGGACCGTACCACACAATAATTAATAAATGAGTGACTACATAGAGGCCCGTAGAACAGAACAAAAGTTGTGTAGCGGATCACGCCTATAGCGCAATCCTTTTCCGGAGGATAGTAAAATTCTATAATAATTATGATACTTGTTTGCGCTATTTGTAACTAGTGGTTGGACTCCCCATTAGCAGCGTCACGAGTGGGAGTCTCTCACATTGTTAAAAGTAATATGGTGATGCATGCTATATAAGACGCCATAAAACTGAGAATAAAGAAGTATGCAAAGTGTATTAAAAAAATAAGCAAAAATTAAATCATTGAAAATCGAATAGCGGTGGAAGGATAGATGCAAGGATAGGCTTCTTTCAGGATATGTGAATATATCCCGTGGTGCAATGATTATTGTGCTTAAGATGGCAATGCATGATTTATTAAAGTTCTTTTGTTGAGTGAATAGTATTGCTCGAACTGAGATTGAATTCCAACAGCTAAGAGAAAAAAAAACATAACAAATGGTCGTATTTCGTATATTTTTATTTATAAACCTTGCATATTCCCTCCTTTCTTTATTTTTGTTATTAAATGAACTTTGTATCAGCAAAGGAATAGTTTTTGCTGCTCTTCATTACCTTTTTCAAAAATACATTGTCAAGTACAGGGTTATTCAAAATGATGGACCCAATTTAATAAATTTGTATTTAATGAAGTACAAATTGAACATGAACAATCTACATACTAATGAAAAGAGGATGTTTGAAAGTTTTTAAACACAGATTATAAATGTTCAAGGTGTCCCCTCTTCGCTACATGACAAACATCTAAGCGATAGCGAAACTCGCCCCACACGCGAGAAAGCATGTCTTGTGTTACTGAGTTCACCACAGCAGTGATATGGTTACGTCCCACCTCAGAGTTGTTCGTAGAGGTGGGACGTAAACAACATCTAACATAGCCCTACAAGAAAAGGCCAGAAGCGGGTCAGAAGTGTAGAGCTAGGTCTTAATGCCCTGTGCGACCTATCCATCGCTGAGGAAGGGATTGATGTAAAAATCCTCGGACAGCACGGTGCCAGCGGGGCGGGGCTCCATCCTATTGGAAACTGAAGTCTTGTAAATCTTCGGTAAATTGAGGAAGAAACTATTGTTCCAACATGTAGCTAGTCCACGTTACTCCACTTACAGGTACGTTACTCAACTTACAATAAAACACATAACACGTTTAGCTTCGTCGAATCTTACACATGTTGGTATGTTGTGGTTTTTGCAGACCATATACGAACATGTCTATTCACTTTTCCACTAAGATGGAACATAGCTTCATCGCTAAAAATTAAGTACGGGAGACATGTCTTCCTCCATAATTTCTAGCATATCACCACAAAATTCAATGCGCTTTTCTTTGTCATTCTCTAGTAGAGCCTGCACACGATAGGGATTGTGCAGTAAACGATGTCTTAAAACTCGCCATACAGCGTATTCCTAGTTCTCTACTAGCTATTGGTTGACTATTGGTTGACTTTCTTGGACTATGAACATAACTCTCTTCTATTCGTCTGACGTCATCATCTGACACCCGCTGGTCCTCTGGTCGGCCCGGGCTTTTTCCTTTGCAGAGACATCCAGTTTTTTGAAATTGCTGGAACCAACGGCTTATGCTTTTCATAGTTGGTAGTTCAATGCCGAATCGGAGACGAAATGCCCGCTGCACTGTAACTGCCGACTCACTTCTTGCAAACTCAAGAACGCAGTTATGCTGCATAGAAGCCATCTTACTCACAATTGACATTGACAGTGACACAATAGACATGCATGCCTATTGATGCGAGTACACTAGCGGCCGGTTATGCAACTGTCACTGCCCTAGCGGTGGTAAACAAAACTTTTCTCTTTCCATCGATATATAAGAGGTTCATATCCAATTTATATTTCGTGAAATACAAATTAATTAAATTGAGTCCATCTTTTTTAATAACCCTGTACATTGTGCAATTGAAAAAATGTGACAAAAATGGATCTAATTATTCACATAATAATAATTATTAAAAAAAATTAATATACTTACTGGTATGCGCGTGCCAATAATTTGTGCCCTTCGAATCAGCACGAAATGTGTATCTAAATGTACTTCCCATTTGTATTGGACATTGCGTTACTAAAGGCACACCATCCATGTAAGGAGTTCCAATTTGATGTTGACCATGCCAATGTATAGATGTTGTTTCTCCCATTAATTGATTCTCCACGTCTACCACTATTTTATCACCCAAACAAACCTATATATTATTGTAAATGATATAAATTTTCACAGGACTTGAATTTTCTTATAATGTTCCACATAATACTGGGAAAAATATCAATAATTAAATAAACAGTGCATCAATAATTAAATAAAACTGATTGCATAGTTAATTAGAAATCAAAGTATTCGAAATACTCTATAATTTTAAATGTTCCATTTAGTTCTGATGTAGAGGTGGTTGTTTATCTCGCAACATGTACCCTGAGCCTCGCCATTTTACTATATAAATACCCTTGTATTCGAATCCAAAAAATCGAATCTCGGCACTCTAATCAAATCTCGAACCAAAAATTGTAGTCGAATGCAACGTTGTGTGAAAATTTCAAGTCAATCAGTCAAGTACTTTTCGTGTTTTGCGATCAGAAACAAATGCATTTTGAATTTTATATATAAAATTTATATTTCTTTTATTTATTTTTAAAACTTTTTTGGTTTTTAGATAACTTCAATGGAATTTATCAAACTCTTCATATATTTTGGATAATTAATTTTTTATACCAACCAACTCTGGCAGTATTTATTTTATTTCTTTGAATTATTTGAGCTGAATTATTTTTGTTTTAAATCAATATTTTATATTGGGGTGTAGCTCCAATATAATATAATCCAAATTAAAACTAGTCGTCTTTTGTTGCATTTAAAAATATACGGCATATTACCGTGGGAAAATAAATACCAATAGACGGACATCAGATTTGAAAAACAAAAACAATTGTCAATCACGTGCATTGTATGGTGTACGTCAATACATTATATATGTATTATTATTGAATATATGTTACCGTAGTAACAAATGAAGAATTTTTAAAGTTATTAAGACCTATATATTTGGAACTATAAGAGTTAGGCCTATCATATGTGATACCATTATAAAGCAAATCACAAAGGCTACCAAAATATTA
>WYDF02266600.1:0-18569 GCA_009867245.2 Adranes taylori
TATATATAAATCTTAAAAAGTACGTGCCTATACTTTTATTGGAATAATAGTTAGATAGAAAATACAGTTTCACACGCGCATGCTCATACTTTGTACATAGTCAATTTAAAAAAATTTACTTCCAAACAAATTGCTATATTTATGTATAATTTTGTGTTCGCTTTAAAAATAACTTCTAACGTTACTAATTTTGCTAAATTAGTTAGATTGGATCAATTAAATGTAAAAGTGAAATCATGTAAAAAATCGGATAAAGAAAATTATAGCAAAGAAATTTGTTTATTGAGATGGGTTCAGAATGGAACACAGGTAATTTGTTTGTTTTTACTCTATATAATTTAATTTATTTATGAGTTACATAAAATACGTTCGTCGTAAATTTTTTTATTATAAACACTAATAATTGCAGGTTGTGGATATTGTAGTGTAGAAATTAGTAAACACTCAAACTCAATTAATAATCCAGATGAGCGTACCCCATTAGTGAGAAGTAATAATTCGACACATTGTCCAAATGTGTGTCTCTTTCTCATGTTGTCGTTATTTCTATTGGTTGGAATGAGTATTGGAGGTTACTTGCTCATGCAGGAAGGTAATGGTGTTTTCCTTATTGTAGTAAATGAGTATTAAATTTATACCTAAAAATTATTGTTATTATAAATAAATTATATGGATTATATAAATTTATAGGTTTTGTACTCCAAATTTATCCTTTTGCAAAACATTAACATCTTTTTTTTTCATTTTTAAATATTTGAATATTATTTGACAGTAACTATTGATATGATTCCATACATTCACTTCCTTTACCATGTAACAGAAGACTAATTCGTTTGCTGCAAGGGTTTTGGTGTGATCCCCAAAGTAGTTCAGTTCGTGAAACTAAATCCGCAATAATTTTATTCGTGACTCATCCTTTCGTACATTAATACTGTAATATGCAGTCCATTCTCGGATGCAATTGTTTTCATAGTGCAATATATAGCTTGGGCTGTAATAACATCCAATTTTCTGTTGTTGCGTGTTTGTTAACATTTTTGATATTGCTGAGGTTTTTATCTGGACGAAGAAAGAGATGTTTAATGCCACGAGGATAATAACACATTATTATGAATGGTACTTGGTACTTGTAACCACCATTTTAATTTATTCAATATCCAATCCATATAAGGTCCAGAAGTGGTTATGAATAACAGCCTAAACTTCGAAGAGAAGTAATAAGACATCCAAGCGAGATCCAGGAAAAAGATGTATGAAAGGAAGAAGAGCAGAAACGCCGGATTAATATTTTCTGTATTTTCTCGCCGACAACAACTCGATTATTGCGTTGGATCACCTGTGCATCAATTCCTCTATAGTCAAACGAGCAGTCATGTTTGTCTCTGTATCGATGGATAATGCAAAACAAACCATCCTTTAACACCGACTTTCTTGTGACAAAGGGCACAACGGTTCTTCTTCTTTTTGTCATCTTTATCATCTTTGTCTGGTGTTTCACTAGCTGGCTGATGTAAAGAGCTATTCGCACCAGATACCGTCGATCTTTCTTCACTCCCAAGTATAGTTTTACTATTGCTATAGCTATTGTTTTGGTTAATCCATCATCATGTATAATTTTCTCTTTTTCGTGATTATTATCCTCTGTATTTGCTAATGAACCAACTACGACTAGTTTTACCACTTTCGTTGGTTTCTCATCCGAATCTTGATCAAGATGCGTTGGTTTACGTTTCCGTTCCAATTGCGAATCCTTTGGTAGGCATAAGAATGGTGAAGTTCCCGAATCCTTACTGGTTTTTTTTTCAATAGAGATCTGATTCATTGACATAATCACAAAAAATGTAGATGCTATTACTAAGTCCCAATGTTTTTTTTTTATTCTTCTGCAGTACATGAAACATCGATCTACACATTTAGCATCAGTAGATTTCTAAACTCGAACATCCCATAAATTCGTGGCCCAACGTAGCATTATAGTAATTTCTCCTTGATGGAGGTACTTGATTTCCTTAATACAATTATATTTGTTTAATCTTAATACGATTTTTAAAGAATCTTTCCACGATTATTTTTCTGCATTCTTTCGCATAACGTTTCCTAATTTGTATGACTGTCGAATCCACGAACAGGTTGCGCTTTGTCCGATTCTCGCATGGGACGTACTATCAGCTATGAAATCATTGGAGGGGCCATTTGTCATTATTTGCTCAATCTGTTACTTGCCAGAATGCTTTCGTGGGGAAGAGAAAAATAAGAGGGGGTGGGCGGGAGAAGCACCCGCTTCTATGTACTGTGTAATAAACATAACTTCTTTTTTGTTTTTCCTTTTTTCGCTTTGCTTCTAGCTTCTTTACGTTCTCTATATGCGCGCCAACACTTTTGAATTGTTCTCGCGCCCACATTCTCCTGTACTTTTGTAGAGCCGCCAGCCAGGCTTGTTCTTCTTCATCTAACTTTTCATTCATATATTCGTCGTAGATTATCGTTTAACTCTAATTCTTGAAAAGTCTTTTTGTGGTTTTGTAGCAATTCTTCCACAGTTCATTAGCCAATTGGAATTTAATTTTTAATTTTAGTGATCTTGAATTTTTCCAGCTGTAGGTCCGATTCGAGTACATTTTTCTGTGACGAGTGTCTGTGCCATAGATTTTTCAAATTCACATAAGTTTCTCTATCATCGATGGCATGTTGTTTTTTTTTTGTAGTTTTACTTCCTCGAATCCTTGTGCCACCAGGCTTTCCATACAGCGCTCTCCTAGGAAACCTCTTCTCCGGCATGCTCTATGTCGGGTTCCCCATTTAGTCTCTTCAGTTCTTCATTTTTCTGTATTTTCCATTCTCAATTTATAGATACCGGACAATAGATTTTTCTGAAAACCTTTCTTTCCCAGGTTCCTAATATATATCAAACCTTTATTGGCATAACAATTTTAAACACTTACAATTCATTTCAACTAAACTATTATTTATAATAAATCATAAATCAAATATTTACAATATCATACTTACATACATATCCTTTTAATTAATTACAATAAAACGAAATTAAATCTTTATCCCTTTACCTTACACCCTCCTATTTTTTGTCATCCCAGTAGAAATAAGGAAGTTTGTCTTTTACTCTATTTATTACCCTTACTTCGCTTCCTTCATTCTTTCTTCAATATTTTTTCCATTATCCCTATACCTTTTATTCTTCCTCCTAAACATATCCTTATATTCTCTACTAAAAACCTTTCTTCCTCACTCCGCTTCATTCCCGTACATGCATGCATTCACTCAATGTTCCCATCTTTCCTCATCTCTTCCACATATCCTAGATTTCCTCTCACTCACTCTCATCCAGTACCTGTTTCCCCTTTCCTCACTTCCACATCTAAAACGCACATTTTTTTTCCATGCTTACATCTGATGTCATATACTCTACCATTCCTTCCCCATTCAGTATACTGTAACATTTCCTATCGTATTATCCATTCCTTAATTGTTTCCATCTTTCTTGCACCTCAATATCATTCATTCTCATTTCGACTTCATTTACAGCTTCGTCCACATCACACATTTTCTCGTACAATTTTTACATCGACCATTCTATTATTACATACACTTTGTTCTCTCTTCTGCCCATTCATTTGTAAGTCTACTCCTTCTTTCCTCCTCCCTACTATTTAAATACACCAATTTCACCAATCCCACATTTTCATCCACCATAACCTTTCTTTCATACCTTAGTAACTTCTTCATTTCTTTATTGCAACATTCATACTTCCTACATTCTTGCATAATTATTTCACTCTGTGTTGATATTTCCCCTCCAATTAATCTCCTTAATATTCCATACAGTACCCTTTCAATCTGAGCTTTTACGCGCCCCCCCCCCCTAATACTTTCGCTTCATATAACACAATGCTTTGCACACATACTGCCATTATTGTAATTCTCACCCCCAAATTTCCTTTACCACGCAAATCTTAGTCTCTACATTGTCACTTTTGCTGTTTTTACTGTCAACCTAACATGTTTGTTGCATCTCCGGTTATAATTTAAGGTAAAACCTAAATACGTATACATTTCCACATTTTCAGTCACCTTCCCGTCTAATTTAAACTTGTCTTCTTTGCTGCGCCTCCCACCTTCCTTCTTACACACCATCTTTCTTACACACCCTTCTTACCCTTTCGTTTTTTCTACATTCACTTGTAACCCTCTTTTCTCTATATACTTATTCACCCCTTCAATCATTTCTTCTCTCGCTTTCGCCATACATACAAAATTATCTGCATATCCTAAAGACCACACCTTCACTGCCCGTTTTGCAACACCATTTTCAAATCTGTCATATAAATATTAAACAAGCTTCCACTCATAGGACATCCCTTTCTTACTCCCTTCCTTACTTAGAACCATTCTGATACACATTTTCCCACTCTTGCTCTTACTTTTGTTCCTATGTTATCCCTATGTTATCAAATGCTGCTTGTAGATCTACAAACATCAAATATAATTTTCTTCCAGTACACAACTCTTGATTCATTATGTAATTTAACATCACCAAATTATGCGTTGTGCCTCTTCCCTTTATAAATCCACTTTGCGGTTTTAATCACACTGCTCTCAATAAAATATTTCACAATCCTTTTATTCATAATTCTTCCAAACAACCGATATTCATTATTGTAATCCTTCTACAATTCTCCACATTCACACTATCGCCTTTCTTATATATCGGGATTATTTCCCGTTCCTTCCATAATTCTGGTATACTCTCCCTTCCATTCCAAATTTCATTAAATACTCTTACTATTGCATCAATTCCTTTCTTCATCATACATACCCAAACTTCACTTGGAATCCCATCAGGTCTTTCCGTAATTCCTTTATACATTTTCCTTATTTCCCCTAATACTTCCTGTTCCTTTATATCCGTCCAATGTCCGCTCGTCCTAATCCGTCCTCTATTTCTCCTATTTCTTCCCCCATTTTCGGCCACTCATTCATACTTATCATGCATTCTTCTCTACCCTCACCTATTGCCCCATTCATTCTTAAGTACTTCCAAATATCACTTTCACACTTTAATCCTTTAATTCTTTCTTTCTCCTCTGCCTCCCTCCTTTCCCACATCTCTTTTTTACTTCTCCTAGTTTACTCTTTGGCTTGTTATATTCCTGCCATTCCAATTCTCCCTCTCTAACTCTCCTCAACACCTCCCTTTTTTTCCGTGCTCACTTTTTTAACAACCCATTCCATAAATTTCCTTCCCCTCGCATTCAGAACTTTATCTTTTTATTTCCTTTTGACACATTCACCATCATTACTCACATATCCAAAACCCATTTCTCCTAACCTCGCATTCCAGTCCCCTAATATCACGAATAAGGCAACTCATTCTTCTTTTTTTTTTGACCTCGCACTCATTTGTTTCATACATTCTGCCAAATTTTTATTCACATATACATTTACAATCATCCATTTTTTCCCCATGAACTATAATACTCCTGAAGCACACTATTCCCCTGAAATAACTATTCCCCCACTTTCTCTTCCTTTATCATATTTCCTTTCTGCCTCCTGCTATTTCCAATTGTATTCATTTGGTAATTAATTTTTCACCTCTTCTGATTCTTTCCCCTCTATCCACGTTTCTACCAAATCAACTATGGTCACAACCTTTCACATATTCTAAAAACCCTTAATCTTTTATTTTACTTTTTATCCCCTGAACGTTCCAGCTTTTATCTTCTCTCCGTTAATATTCCTATCCAATTCCTTATTCCTCTTTTCCAACCTTTCTATATTACATCCATTAATACCCATCCTTGTTACAGAGTGGGATTTCATATAACACTTTTTTTACTATTCCCCTTTCCATTCTTTCTTAATCTCTCATCCCCTTCCTCCTCCATTTTTTAATATTTGTATTTACACTCTTCCTTCTTATCACCCTTACTTCCTGCTCCTGCATTCTTCATCTCTGTATCATTTTTTGTTATTTTTATCCTCTCTATTTCCATCCTTTTTGTTTTTCTCCATTGTTCTTGTCCATCTGCTATTCAATTTTCCTTTTAGTTTTTCCTGTCTTTCCCTTGTTTTATTTTCTTCTCCTCTTCGTCCCCCATATTTCTTCCATCTTTCGGCCTCACCAGTCTTTCTTCTTCGTCGTTCCATATCCACAAATGATTTTCCACCCACACTTTCTTGTATCTAACTCTCCCGAATTTGTTCCAAATCTTCTTTTTCATTCCTTCTTTCCTCATTTTCTTTCGTATTTTCCTCTTTGTCTTTGTTATATCTTCCTCAATATATATATCACTTCCCTTTAATTACTTTTTCGTTGCATGATCTCCATCTTTTCCTTCCTGTATTTCTAATCTTATTATTATTGGTCTTCGTTTACTATTGTTTTCCAATTTTCCTATTCTTTCCATATCTTTTACACCTATGTTACTATGCATCCTTCTTATCACTATATTTATTACTCCTACAATTCCTACTACTTCTTCGCTCAGTCATATATCATGACATTTAATTTCTTTTTCCTTTTCTGCCTCTCATTCTCCATATTTTCCAATTCTTTTATCCTTCCCTCAAGCTCCTTTTTCTCATGATTTCATTTCTTCTCTGTTTCATCCATTTACTTCATCCTACTCTCATATTCATTCCTTATCTCCTTAATGTCCTTTAACTCCCTTATGTCAGCTCATTTCTTTCAATACTTCTATGTCAACCGTCATCCATCATTCTTCCTTCCTTCCCCTGCTGTGTGTTGCCTACTTTTCTCTTTTTTCCAGTCCAGCCCTTTTCAGAGTCCCGTGCTTCCATCTTCAATAAATCCTGCATTGTTAGATTTTGTACATATTTATTCATTTTTTTCACTCATTTTCTTACCATTGTTTTGTTGTTCTTACCACTATTTTTTATTTGTCACCACTTTTTGTGCTGAATTTGCCTTTCTTGAAATCCTGTATTTTTTAGTTACCACTTTTATGTTGCCACTTCAGGTATATTTCTCTCTTCCGATTTTTAATTTCCGATTTCATTCGCGTTTGAGGTCAAATTATATTTAATTCACGTCTTCTCACTAATAAATTTCACGACCACGTTTTCAGTAAAAAATAAATAGTCCATTTCTATATGTAACAATAACTTATAGAAATGGAGTTTATTTTATTTAACAAAAACAAATCGCTCATGTACAATGCAGGTATATATTTTCCGTCCAAACACAACTGCGAGCGCGTAAATATTATTTCTAATAACCTAATATCTTTTCCTAATATTCCTAATCTCGCTTCACTATCTTTTGTCAGTAGCTGCCGTTATCCTTTCCTTCATTTCGAAGCTGATGTTACTATTTTCTGCCACTACTGATCCCAGGTACTTAAACTTGTCACACTTGGGAAACTATAGTTTTAGATTTGAATTTGCTCTTCTCCTTGCCTCTGATGTCTGGATGTTCGCATATATTTTGTCTTTTCTCGGCTTCCCTCAAGATCTTGTCGTTTGGGAGCGCCTTAAAATTCTTCAATAGCTCCTCCTAATGGCGCTCTAAACCTTGCCATTAAGAGCACATAAGGTGCATATGCTAAGTGCTGGATTAATTTATTATATATGGTTTGTTTTAATGGTCGTAACTGCTTTCTCTAAGCACAGAATATCACTGGTGACAACGGATCCCCATGCCTTAATCCTCTTCCTATGAGGAAGCTGTCCAAATATAATTATTATAAAACTTAGAGAGGAAGACATTTTAAAATCCTACTGTTGATGTACGGGAAATAATTTTTGGGGCAAATTCAAAATTCTCAATACCTATTTTAATAAAACCTATGTAGGAAAGATGATCGAATGGTTTATAAATTCAGATAAAATTTAACAAGTCAAACTTTCAACTGGTCGATGAAGTAGGCGAATATAACAATTTTTTGAACATGCATAACTAATAATATTGTATTGGATGAAAAATTAGACCTGTGGGGAAACTGCATTAAAAGTCCAACTTTCTTTTTAAATTAGATAAAAACAAAAGTTTTATAGCTTTTTTCAATTGCCTTATTCTTATTCAGATCAAAAGAACATTAGAGAAAACTAAAAAATTAAATAATTAGGTTTTTTAAATTTAAATCATTTAAAACAAAATCTAATATTGGGTCCTTGCATAATTACTCTGACATTTTTAAAACAAATTTTATTATTACAAAAACAGCCAATTTCCATACTTTTCCGTACTTTTTTTTGGCGATGGTTCAACGAACGATGGTCGAATGGTCCAAATTGTCATTGTCAAGCTTCCGTCTTCTTTCCCGGCTGCCAGAAGTGCCTGGTCCTCGCAATTTGACGGTTCCTTCTTCATCTGTAAGGTATGTGTCGATCGATTTGAGTTTCTTAAAGCATCTTTCAACTTGGCTTTTGCTCATTGTACTTTCGCCATACAATTAATTGAGATCACGAAATGACTGTTGAGCATTACAATCTTTCTCGAAATGGTAGAGCATAATATGGCGAAGATGATTTTCGATACGCATTTTCACTACCTAAAAACCGAGGATTATTTTTATCAAAAAAAATATATAATTATAAACCCAATATTATTCTTTATTTAAATTTATTTTATAAAGAATAATATTGGAATCTCGATCTCAATCCTCTTTCGCTACGTGAACCACTCTTCGATCGGTTTCGACATTTCGATCCGCTTTTACTCTGCGATCCACTCTTCGAACTACTTCCGGATTTCGAATGACTTCTACTTTGAGAACCACTAACTTTCGGGCGACTCCTAGAATGCAATCCATCACTTTTCGATCTAGTTCTTCTTTTTCGTGAGGAGCGCGATTCGCTTCGTGATCGCGATCCACTCTTAGATCCGTTATTTTTTCTGCGCTTCAACTGCGTGATCTAGTTTTTGATCTACTACGGTTATGGGACGAACTTTTCAAGCGCTATGGCGATGGACTTGATGCGGATAAGATTAAACGGCGGGCTCTCTTTACATCTCCAGTAGTGCTTCTTTCACTCTCGTTTCCAGTAGTTGCTACAGGTTTTCCTTTCAAGTAAATACCCAAATTTATGTTTTATTCTATTTGATTTAACACTGTCGCGTTGAAAATCGACAAAGGGTCGTGTGAACTATAACTGACTAAATAAATCTACTATCACTTAAAGTCCATCGAACAAATCAATATGTACTTACATTGGAACCCCTGACATCTTATGAATACTACACGCCAATCGCGTATTCAACATGTAAGAAAATCGTGTACTCTACCTAGCAAAAACGTTAAGTCTAAACTGTAAAACAATTCTGAACATATTGACTAGTTCTCATTATGTTCCGAATTGTCTTTGTTAAGATTTCTCTCTCTCTCTCTCTCTCTCTCTCTCATATGCTCGTATCTGAGGTATTATCGATTTCAGATATCTCAAAACTAATAACCGCGGGCTAGTCACGTGTGGTTTATCGCGTCTCGTTTAGAGCATGTATACCAGGGTTTAAAGAAAGTGAATGTTAGCACAAATTTATAAGCAATTGTAAACAGACGAATTTTATGTAGAAAACACTAAATTTTAGGTGCATAATCTATAAAAAATTATTTAAATAGATAGAGAAGGTAAGCCCCTTCAAGTATTTAGGATATATGTTGAGTAGCAATGATCACGCAAAAAATGATGGTCAAGCAAAGCAAAGTCCGCAACGGAGAGGTTGAGGTGCGTGTGGGCGAGATCTACTTGGCGATTCTATAAAGATGAGCTTAGTGATAATGGATTTATGTGTTAGAAGCATTTTCGTTGCATGGAACGGAGGTGTTGGGTGTAAAAGAAAGGATGGGATTTGAAGGAGTAATTGTTGGAGTGCTTAAGAAAATAATAGGTCTAGAAATATCGACGCCAACAAAGATAGTAAGGAATGAGTGCTGGCAATTTAAATATTGGAATAAGGCAATGGCTAAATTGGTAAAATCTGAAAGGAAAGTAGTGGGAGACGAAAGTGATAGGTTGGCGAAGAGTGTTATGGAATAACGCTGAGAAGATGGAATCAAAGAGGCGAACATATGTAAGTGAGAAAAAGATAAAAATTATGCATATGAAAGGATAGGGTGGTCGAGTCATAGATGGTTTAAGAAAATGTGGGATGCGAAAGAGAGTATGAATGAAGTGGAAATGAGGATGAATGACGAAGAAATGCAAGAAAGATGAATGAAGATTAGAAACGGTAGGTATAAAAGAAGATATAAATATATCATGAATATGAAGTGTATACCTCATTACATGAAAGGAGAGATTACAATAGAATGAGGAAATAACTTCTGGATGAAAAAAGAGGAAAGAATGTGTAGGATATGTGGTAGATATGAAGAAATTTGAAAGCATTAGGTGAATGAGCGCACATGAAATGAATGGAGCGATAGGGAAAGGGGATTGGCGGAAAATGTGAAAAATCACTGCGGGGAATTTTTCGTCCTCTGTAGTCCTCTTCATTCAAAGTTCTATTGAATTTTAATTGTTTTTATTTTTTTTTTAAATATATAATATAATTATTTTTTACATGCCACTAAAGGTTACTTTACTTTTATACTTTTTTCTAATATTGTTTTTATAGAAAAAAGGCATGGAATATAAATATTGTTAAAAATTAATATACGATTATTACAAGAGAGGATTTATCATTTATTCCTGGCATTATGAGATATTTTAATTTATTTGCTGAAGGTATCTTTTAATTACAAATCCTTCAATTTTATTTGTTTAAAAAGTTATTCTAGAGAACAAGAATTTTATGATAAGCTATCAAAATTTGAAACGAAATTTCCATGCATATTAATAAATTTGATGATATTTTTTTCAACTATATGAGGGTAGTCCCAGAAGTAGCCGAAAACATGAAAAATGTGGAAAAACGTATCTTTATTTCTCTACCTAGTCTCCTTCTAGATTGATACACTTTTACCAGCGATGTTCAATAACTTCTATACCCTGTTTAGAGTGAGAATCTCGAGCTGCTTAAAATAACCATCCATAAAATAACCGCAAACTTAATCCCTTCATTGTTGGCAAATCTTTTACCACCGAGCCAATTTGTCACGTTTGGAAATATCCGAGGAAGTTAAATCTGACGAATAGGGTGCGTAAGGAAGAAATTCGAACACTGATTCATTGATTTTGTTAATCGCGATAACGAATGCGTCAATGATTTCATCACTCAAACGCTGCAAAAAATCACATAATACTCTGCCGTTAATTGTTTTTCATTTTTGAAGATAATTAATGTAACTTATCTCAGCCATTACCTTGGGTAAAGTTGTAACTGTCCTTTCAATTCATTGTTTTGACTGTTTTATCCATGGTTATAAATCGAGCAAAAAGTCGGCTTTATTGCTGTGCAGCTCGAGAAACTTCACCAAACACACTATTAAAACATTCTTACGACGCTGTTTTTGTTCCATTCCAAATTTCCAGTCAATATGCGATGTACAACACTTTTTACAATGTCTACCATTGCTGATGGCTCGCGCCTTTTCCGTCGATGATTATACAGAACCATTGTGTGGGTTTTCTTCACCATTTCTGGCGTGGTCACCTCATTTGGTCGACCACTGCGACGTTTGTTTTGACAGCTCGTAGAACCTTGTTTTAACTATTCCATTCCACCCAATATTTTATTGTTGGAAACTAAGGAGGTGCCTCTCCTCAAAGTAGAATCTAGTCCCGCTTTAATATTTTTGAACTAAGGCCTTTCAAATGAGGCTATTTTATCATATATCAATGACCAATATTTTTCATGTTTACAAACGTCAAACTTAAGTTTCCTGAAGATGGTACTTTCTGCAATAGTCATTCTCTTCAAACAACAACCTGCATCTATACGTCAGGTCAGGCACTTCTGGGACTATTGTCGTAAATGACTTTAATTTTTAAATAAATTTTATTTCTAGAATTTCTTTTCTACATCAGTTAAATAATTTCGATTATACTACATTCAATTTTATTTTGCCCTTAGGGTCGGAAAATTCAAATGTTGAAGAAGCTGATAGAGTAGATTTTAGCCTGATAAAACATTTCACATGGGATACGTTTAGTACGAATTGCACTATGGTACCTGGAACATTACCATTCGCCAAGGTATTAGTAATATATGTTAGTAAGAAGCAATGTGATACACAAATCGAATGTTCGAACTTGCTAAGAGAATCTTTAAATCATGAGATGAATTTTGAGCAAGCTGATCTCAGTTTAGATTACCTAATAGCTCCAGATGGGAATCTTTATGAAGACAAAATTAATTGCAATATGACTTTTCACTTGGATAATTTGATTGATGACAGTATTCTTATTATTGGATTAATTGGTATGTACAAGAAATTTTTATTTCTAGTTACCGTATAAAGCAGACAACATTCGTATAAACTAATACCTAATAATAATTAAGTCGAGGGGGATACATTAATCCCCCTTGAATTAATTAATTTAACACTTCATTCGTCAAAGAGGTTAATAATTTGTTTTTATCTTTTTCGTTGCTACATCAACATTTGTGGAAGGAAGGTAGAAAGTTTACTAATTTCAAATTACAGTACCAAATTGAACATTTATTAATCTAAACAAATTAAAGTTTTCGACAGTAAACTACAATTTGAAATTAATTTTTTCTGAAGCTACAGTACATTTATGTTTGAAAGTAGACTCGCATTCTAAACATTTGTATAGTTTTTCGTTAGTATGAATTAGCTTGTATTTAACGAATTTTCTCAATTTGTATAAACTTGTGTTTGCGTAAATTACATTTTTGTTCGAAAGTGGGTTTGCATTCTAAACATTCATATGCTATCTCATCAGTATAAATAAGCTTGTGTCTATTTAAAACATCTTTCCCTCTGAAACTAAAAAAGCGATGTAAACACTTGTACGGTTTTTCGCCAGTATGAAAAAGCTTGGGTCTATTTAAATTATATTTATGTTTGAAAGTAGACTCGCATTCTAATCATTTGTATGGTTTTTCCTGATCCTGATCGATCACAAGTAAATGAACTTTTGAAATCTTAAATCTTTACCACTATTACGGGTCTTTTATTAGACTTTTCTGGTGGAAGAAATACTTGAAGAAATACAATTTCAGCAGTATTCACTAATACTTGGTAGGCCTGTTCGGAAATAGTAGGTATGTTCTTGCTTGTTGCTGTCTGTTGGCCATAAAATGTCATTATGCTGATTTTTAAACTCTATAATCTTTTTCCTCTGGTACCCATCATTTTTCGTTACATTGAAATAATCGAATTCTAAAAACACAGGGCAACACAATGTTGACAAAAAGTTTTCGACAGTAAACAAATTACACTTTGACATTAATTTTTTCTGAAGCTATAGTATATTTATGTTTGAAAGTAGACTCGCATTCTAAACATTTGTATCGTTTTCGCCAGTAGGTATGCTTGTGTTTATCTAAACATTTTTGTTTGAAATTACACTCGCATTCTAAACATCTGTATGGTTTTTCGTCAATTTGAATAAGCTAGTGTTTATGTAAATTACATTTTTGTTTGAAAATAGACTCGCATTCTAAACTCGTATGCTTTCTCGTCAGTATGAATAAGCTTGTATCTATTTAAAACATTTTTTCCTCTGAAAGTAGAATCGCACTGCAAACACTTGTAGGGTTTTTTAAGCTTGTGTCTATTTAAATTACATTTATATTTGAAAGTAGACTCACATTCTAAACAGTTATATGGTTTCTCCTGATCCTGATCGATCACAAGTAAATAAACTTTTGAAATCTCCAATCTTGATTATTATTATGAGTCTTTGATTAGACTCATCTGGTTCTTGAAAAAGTGTAAATTTAGCAGTGTTCATTAATATTTGGTAGGCCTGTTTGGAAATAGTACATCCTTGATTGTTGCTATCGGTTGGCCATAAAATCTCACTATGCCGTGTTTTTTAGTCTGTAATATTTTTCCTCTGGTACCCATCATTGTTCGTTATATTGAAATAATAGAATTCTAAAACACAGGAAAACACAATTTTGAGAAAAAGTTTTCGACAGTAAACGAATTAACTTTGACATAATTTTTTTCTGAAACTGTAGTACATTTATTTTTTAAAGTAGAGTCGCATTCTAAACATGTATATGGATTTTGACCAATATGAATAAGTTGGTGTTTATCTAAATTACATTTTTGTTTGAAAGTAGACTCGATTTTTAAACAGTTGTATGGTTTTTTGTCAGGCTGAATAAGCTTGTGTTCATGTAAATTACAGTTTTGACATTCTAAACATCTGACATTCTTGACATTCTCGTCATATGAATAAGCTTTTTCTATTTAAATCATCTTTCCATCTGAACCTATAATCGCACTGCAAACAATTGTACGGTTTTTCGCCAGTATGTATAAGCTTGTGTCTATTTAAATTAAATTTATGTTTGTAAGTAGACTCACATTCTAAACATTTATATGGTTTCTCCTGATCCTGATCGATCACAATTAAATGAATGTTTGAAATCTTCAATCTTGATCATTACGATGGGTCATTTATTAGTCTCATCTGCCTCTTAAAAAAATGTAATTTCAGCAGTTTTCGTTAATATTTGGTACTCCTGTTCGGAAACCTGTTCGGAAAGTACTATCACTATGCCGTTTTTATAGTCTATAATCTCTGATACCCATCATTTTTCGTTATATTGAAACAAATTCCAGTACTAACTCCTCATGCCAGAGGTAACAATGTCCTTGATTGGCAGTCATATTATACATAGTAAAATTAAATACAATTGTACCTCGAGTCACGAACTTTTATTCGTTGTGAGTCTCCGTTAGCGTGCCGAAATGTTAGCGAACCGAAAAATGGTTTCCAATTAAAGTAAATGTAAATGCAATTAATCTGTTCGACTGCCCCAGAAACATATTGTTTGTTCACTTTTTTATGGATTAATGTGAGGCAGAAATAATATAGTTTTATCTGTGCAGTTGATAGTTACTGGTACAGGTAGATGGTAGAGGCTACTCGTTCGAAGGAGAGTTCCATTCATAATAACATCGGCCAACTGTGTAGGTATTTCTGTTGTTTGTTTACTGGGAATTGATTTCATTACTGGCTTGGTGGCTGGTGTTTTCACAAAATAACGATTATTTTCATTGCCTGTGTTGTCTGTTTTAAGTTCTTGCCTGTGGTCCTCCACCAGATCTACCACATCCTTCTTATTAACCTCCAAGCCCAAACTCCTGACAATCCAAATTAATGACTAAATTATCTATTATTTAAGATCATTTGTTTTAGAATGGAAAAAGTAAGGATTTCTGGAACAATGATAAGAATGATAAAGGGATTGTATGAAGGTACGAAAGTTAGGGCGAGAGTGAATGAAAGGACATCGGAATGGTTTAAGGCTAGAAGAGGAGTAAGGCAGGGTTGCCCATTAAGTGCCTGTCTCTTCAATATATACATGTCAGATTTGGAATGGGTGTTAGAACAGGGACAGGCGGGTAGGATTAAGATAGGTAATGAGAAGACATGGTCTCTTACATATGCCGACGATATAGTGTGTATGGCGAGTGATATAAAAGAAATTAGTGAGATTATTGGAAGAGTAAAGAAGTATAGGAATAGAAGGGGTTTGGAATTGAATGTAGAAAACACAAAAGTGATGATTTGTAAGAAGGGAGGGAGAAATTGTAGAAACGATGTGTTTGATATAGAAGGGCAAGTGATTGAAAGGGCAAAGAAATTCAAATACTTAGTCATGCATAGAGCATGTAGATATGGTGTCAAAAAAAGCTAGGGGAGTTATGGGGAGAATGTGTATCGTATGGGAGAGGAGGTTCGGGAAGTCGATGAACATGAGATTGAAGATAATGGAAGCATGTGTGAACAATATAATGATGTATGGATCAGAAGTACGGGCGGTTGAGGAAAGAGAGAGAATGGAGAGAGTGCAGTTTGGATGTGTGAAAAGGATATTAGGGTTGGATAGGAATACGAGGAATGAGATAGTCATGAATGAAATTGGAATAATGGAATGCATTGGATAAATGAGTGTGAGGGGATTAAGTGGAGTGAAAGGGAAAGGGATTAGGGGAAAACTGGAGAGTAAGTTTGCGGAAGGATGGTATGGGTTTAGAAATTATAAAGAGGATTAAAATAGAAATATATCAAAGAAAGTGAAAGGGAAAAGGGAGATGAATTGTTTGGAAAGGTTAATTAATAGTGATGAGTGTAAGTATGGATATCAAGTGAGGGAGGGAGGTAGAAGGGGAATAATTAAAAAGGGTTTATGAGGGGCGGGAATAAGTAGAAGTTGGTGATAGGATTTATTGAAAGGGGAATGTGAAGGTAAAAAGTATTGGGCAAAATTAAGGGAAGAAAGATAATGGGGTAATGAAAGATAGGATTGGCCTTTTCTTCGCCCTAGGAAGAAAAATTATGTTTTACTTTTTGTTATAATTTATAATTTGAGTACAAAAACTTGGAGATAACTAAGATGTTATATGTTTTTTTTTTGTGTATATAATTTGAATCATACACATTAGAATTTACCAGGGAGATAAATTTATCTTGTTGTCAATGTTTAAATTGTAGGTTCGATATATGCCAATAAAGGTTTTTTTTTATTTTATTTATTTATTTATCTATTGTTTAATTTGTAGGTGATATTAAAGATAAGTCTATAAAACTCAAACAAATACGACTGCTTAAAGGGCTTTTACAAAATTTAATAGAAGCTAAAATATTGCTTCCCTGCTTCTCATTTATCAGGAAAACTGAGCTTAATGGAGAAAGTCAAAACTATATTGGAAATCTGATGTTAACACTTCAATCTGACACCAAAGCTGTGACTTGTAACATATAAAAATACTCTAAATTAATTATTTTAAAACAATGATTACTGCCTGATTTAATATATTTATAATTAATTGTGATATATTTAATATTTATACACGAATACATAATTGTACAAGGCATGTATTTTGTGTTGCTTTTTTTAATAAATTTTTTGTACGACGCCAGTGATTTATTTTTAAAAATAATTCTTCTTAGAAGTGAAGTTGGCTAGAGTTTCATTTTAGAACGAATAGTATTTTTAATATTTACCATGGTTTTAAACAAATTTATATCGAAATACCATTGATAATGGATGATAATATATTATGATCCATAAAAATGTATGATTTCGAGAGTTTTATTGATACGTACATTTTGCCATCTCCTTTGTCCAAATATGTGGTTTTCTAATTGAACTATTTTTAGTATAATACAACCTTTTCGCGTCTAAAGTTGCAAAACTAAAGCTAAAACTTCCATCTTTCAGTATATGAAATATGGGACCGCCGATTTTTTTTTACATTGATTTTAGCTTTGTTTCGGTTATACCAATCTGTCGAATGGTATTGATATAGTTAAACACGGATTACTTCTAGACATATTACTTAAATATAGAATTTGTGATCTACTTTCTAAACGACTATTATCTTAGCAATCGATATCAATTCGATATAAATAACAATTTTTAAGGAATAGTATTTTTTAATTTGTATGCATTTTGTAATTTGTTTCTCAAATGTCATTGTGCGTCACACTTTTTCATAATTTTGTTAATGATTTAAAAAAATATTTTCTGGGGTTTCGGAAGTTGTCTTTAAGCCCGTGTGGGGTTGCTAGATCCCCCACCTGGCGCCTCCCCAGGTTATGGATAGGGGAACACCTGCCAGATATGGGTGGTACCGAGGAAATCAAATACTCTGGGCGAACCAAAATCCAGCCTGCAAATAGGCAGCAGCATTTTTAGTACCGACCTGAAGCACATAGGAAATGATCCTGGACTGCTTCAGTGAAGGGCTCGACTGTAGCACTGTTAGATGCCCTCCGCTCTGCCATGGAGAACGCAACGGGAAACCACTCCATCACAACTCCCTAGTACAATAAGTATGGCAATTATAAATCAACACATCGGCCTCGGACCTTGGATGGTCAGAGGCTGCTAAGAATCTCCGGGTTAGCTATGCGAATCTGTTCGTGGAATGTTCGTACAATGTATCAACCAGGGAAAATGCAGGAGATGAATAAATTGAACGTCGATGTAGTGGGAGTAAGCGAGATGAGATGGCCTGACTCCGAGCATTACACAATTAGTGAACACCAAGTATATTTTTCTGGAAATAACGATGGGCAGCACCAAATCGGAGTAGGCCTCATAATTAACAGCAGATTACATCGTTCAGTGAATAATTTTGTGCCTATCTCTGAGAGAATACTTTTACTTCAACTAAATACCAAGCCAGTACCAGATAATATCATACAAGTATATGCACACAGCTGACAAACGTGATAATGAGGCAGAGAGTTTTTACCATTAAAAACAGTCAGACAGATAGAAAAAGACATCACAATTATTATGAGCGATTTTAGCGCCAACATGGGAAAGGGAAGCGATAATGAATTTGTTGGACCATAAGGACTTGGTATAAGAAACGAAAGAGGCGACATGTTCCTCGCTTCCCAGGACTTCGACTCAGTCTGGCATACCGGACTGGTCAGAAAATTAATAGAACTCAACCTATTCCACCCCACCACTGTCCAAC
>WYDF02266611.1:0-18567 GCA_009867245.2 Adranes taylori
TTATAGGTTAATTTGAAATATTTCCTAAACTACATCTGTCTGTCGCATTCTGTTCTACAATTTTATTCAAATTAATGAAGACTACCAAACTTAATTAAGAGAGATCAGGTTTTTTTTATGGTGATAACATGCATTTTAAAGCAAGTAAATTGCTTTAAAATGCATGTTATCACCATAAAAAAAATCACCATTATCACCATAAAAAAAGAAATAAATATAGATATAATAAGCTACTGATAAATACGCCAGAAATTGATTGCAAAGGTGTTGCAATACAAATCAGCATAAGAGGAGAAAAGCTGAGGATGGAGGCTCTATACCCGAAATCAAAAATAATACCAACATAGGAGGACGTGGATGAAATAAATAAATATGATAAAACAATAGCAGACGGAGACCTAAACTACAAACTTATGTCACGAAACAGCAGCATCCAGCAGGGAAAATTTATTTAGCTATGAGAGAAACCTAGAAAAATTTAAAAACGTTAGGCGCAGTGAATCCACTTTCATTCCGCCTACTCCAGGTAAAAGAGGTGACGTAATAGACATTTCCATACTCCATAAAGTAAACAAATGAATATCGGCCAAAGCGTACTAAGATTTAACCTCGGATCAACTCCGAGTAATAGCTGAGCTGAAAAACTTTAATTTAAAATCTAAAGCAGCAGTCAAGAGAATAAATTGGATGCGGCATGCCTGCGAGATGGAGAAATTCAAACCCGTAGCAGTAAACATACAAACAGTAGAAGAAATTAAAAGAGAAGTAGCCCACCTCATTCAATTGAAAAAGAGGCATTAATAACGAAGAAAAAGGCAATTATGAAACAGTACAAACACACAAGGCATCCGGAGGACAACATTAAAAGATAAGACTCCAAATCAGGTTAAAACAATGCTCCAGGAAAAGAGACAAGAAATGTGGAACAAAACTATCATAGACGCCTGTAAACAAGATGACGAAGAGAACTATGGCGGTTGCTGAAAAGGATAAAGAAATCTCCTAAAGAAAACGATCCGATAAAAGATAATAAAAACGAATATGTGTATGAAGACAAAGAAAACGCAGTGTGCGCTAGTAACTTTGAAACAAATTCTCCAATAATGACATTGGTTTAGCAAAGGTGAATTAAGCAGTAAAGGGTGTAAAAGCACCATAATACACCATATGTTCCCAGAATACCAACCAGTGGAAAAATCGGAAGTTACTAGCATTCTACAGAAGCTAAACCCACTCAGGACGGCAGGAGAGGGCAAAATTCCAAATAGGGCACTGCAGTTACTCCTTAGCCCTACACAGGCAATAGATACGCTAACAGAGATTATAAATAAAATAACAATCTGCGGCTCTATCCGAACTCATGAAAAAATGAAATCATCATAACGATTCCGAACAAGAACCCAGGGGATCCGGAAAGTAGAAGACCCATTTGTTTGCTAAACTGTTTGCTAATTATCAAAAATAGAATCCAAGAGTTTGTGGAAAGAAACAAAGTCATACCGCGTCAACACTTTGGGTTTCGTGAGAAATTAGCTACGGTCCAACAGGCCGCTAAATTGGAAACGATTTTCGATTTTACACAAAGCTAGAGCCGACAAACTAACAGCGTACGCGGCTCTATTGGATATAGAAAAAGCCGACGACGGGGTATGGCGGGACGGATTGGTGTTTAAAATGTCGGCATTGAAATTCCCATTAGAGTTGATCAAGATAGCGGAATCATTCCTACAAAATAGAACTTTCCAAATCTCGATCAAAAACGGAAAATCAAGCAAACGCCAAGCCACTTAAGGTCTATCGCAGGGCTCACCACTATCACGGTACTGTTCAACATCTTTGTAAGCAACATGCCTAAATTTAGACGCCTGAAGCAAACTACGGTATTACAGTTTACAGACGACATAGCGATCGTCTCCGTTAATGCAAATCCACTACTTGCAAGAATTAGATTGGAAGAAAGGTTAAAAGTAATTGAAGAATACTGTAAAATTTGAAGGTTAAATTAAATACCAGCAAAAAGGAGGTAATTAAATTTGGAAAAATTAAAAGAAACGAAACTCCAATTCAATTCAATCATAAGCAAATTAAAATAAAGAGAACGGCAACCTATTTGGGATGCACGTTTGATAGAAAATTAAATTGGATAGCCCATATAAAATGCAGAGAAACAATAGCCAGTAAGACATCGACTAATTCACATTCGGTAATAAAGTATGACTCCAAATTATCAAAAAAAGCAAGAGGTAGAAACACGAATTCTATTTTTCGACAGCAGGTTATGAATAGGTGTGAGCTTTGGGCAGTTCTCCAGCTACTATCCGAACACATGATAGAGGAGTAATAACTCAACGTAAACTACTCTGAAGAACCTTGGATGCGCTGTGGTATATCGCAATGCAGAATTAAGGGAAGCACTCAAGGCTCCTGACATAAATAACTTGGCTGAAGAAAGACGAAGCCAAATGATAGAACACCTTAAAGCTCACCCGAAAGAGTAGATTCAAGCAATAGCAGACATGATCTAAATGCTATAAAAGTAAATCAGAAAAGAAAGAACAACAAATATTCGACCCATCAAACTGCCCTTGCAGTTGGAGCGGGAAAAACTCGCCATACATGGGCGAAATAAGACTAGTTATTATATGAAAATAGGACTAGAGATACGAGAAAAGACTTACTTCGTATGGCGGCTCCTCTGCATAAAATCGATTTCAATTTACAACCTTTGAAATTACACCAACTATCCGTGAAATTTTGAACTTTAAAATATTTTCCATAGATTCTTGCAGGCAAATATTTCTCTTGATGGTTTCTTGCTGTCAAAGATTCTTGTTGTAAATTATTTCTTGTTGGGGGTTGCTTCGTGGGATGGATTCACTCGCTGTCGCTGAAGTAATAGCGGAACAATCGGCGGTCATGCTCTTCACGTGTTACTTTGTACAGCCATCCCTTGCCTAGAATAGGGCACATAGACTCATCGCCTTGAGCTTCAGGTGAAACTGTGAACCGAGAGGTGATAAGGAGTCTTCTCGCCGTTGCCTCGGTGGTGCGGATGATATTGGTACATCTATCAGCATGCATGGTGTACGCGGGCAACGTAGCTTAATTGTTCTCTCTGGTGTTGCGACTTTATCATCTCCGTTGGAGTGAGCTTGACGTTTGGTGTCCTTCTTCCTCTGCCGTCGATCTCCTTGTTTTTCCATTGAGGAAGTAGTTGTCAAAGAAGGGTTATGAAATATTGAGTGAATGAATGAAATAACATGTGAGTGAGAGAACGGAAGATGTAGCAGAAAGTAATGAATGTAATATCTATCTTTAGTTGATCTGATGTTTGTAGAATAACTTCAAATATTTCTCTTGATGGT
Source organism: Adranes taylori (assembly GCA_009867245.2). Taxonomy (NCBI): domain Eukaryota; kingdom Metazoa; phylum Arthropoda; class Insecta; order Coleoptera; family Staphylinidae; genus Adranes; species Adranes taylori. Next base: position 3,366 of record WYDF02266611.1, read on the forward strand.
TTCTTGCTGTCAAAGATTCTTGTTGTAAATTATTTCTTGTTGGGGGTCATGAATATTTTTTCACGAAGGTCAATCTATTACATTTTTTAAGATAAAACCGCTATTATCAAATTTGTCTAATTAAAGTTAGATTATGAAAGTAAGTTCATAAAATATGTAGTGTTTATTAATATTCGCTTTTATTGGTAGCTGGATAGTGTTGGCCTAAATATGATAGCAACAAAATAAATAATTAATGATATCCAGTCGAAAAGTTTCGAGAGCAAACATTATGGATGGAACAGACGCAAAGAACAAGAGAATTGTAAAACCGCTTCTATTATTCGGCAAAAATTGTTACCTGAACCCCCAGCTGAGCATCTTTACGGAATATACACGTTTCATTTAAAATTTATTTTAAATAAAAAATGATTGGGAACTTTACATTTTTATGAATTCTTCAGATTACTATGTTTAGCAAATCTAATTACATCTAAACAGTTATCATATTTGATAATTATTTATAATAAATTTTCCTTAATTAATTTAATAAATTTTCCAAAAATCAAATTCCTTAATCTAAATAAGATTTAGATTAAGGAATTTGACCAGTTTCCTATTGCTTCTCTGATGGAACTAGCAGGTATTCACAGAGCAGTCTCCGGACCAATGAACTGTGTGCTTGATGCCTTGTTTACTAGTGTATCTGCTCTATTGTTGCATGTAATGTTTCTGTGTCATGGTGCCCATACCAGTGGAACTAAGTTGGTCATAGCCAGTCTGATCAGTGACTGTCACTTATTATAAAAATCAGTTGTTTGTTATGTGTCCTTTTGAAGGAGTTTGCAATGGAGGATTGCATATATTTCGTCCTAAAATACTGTGAAAAGTCTTCGTTTTCATTATGTCCGCCATTAAGTTGGAGATTAGCTGCTATTTGTCTGGTGATTCTAACAAACCTGAAATTATGAAACAAATCAGATCCTAAGATAACCTTATAATTTCTGTAGCTATAGTTTCTGTTCTTTGCCAAATTTGGTCTGGAAAAGATCTAGCAGCACTTCAAACGCCACCATTGGGGTTGATTTCAGATCCCTGCTATACCAAGGCGCGCAGCTCTCTGTATTCTGCTTTGTCTTAGCCTCAAGTGTCTTTTTCCATCACACCAGCGCTCCTTAAGTTACGAATGGCCTGATTACCAAGTTGTACAGCCCGTACAACAAGGAAGACTTCAGCCTTCATGCTTTTTCATACATCGTCTTATAATTGCGAAAGTTAACCGTTTTGAATATAAACTGCATGTTATACAAACATATTATTACATTTATTTAGTGACAAGGGGTAGCATGAATTGGTAATTAAATTCTATGTACAGTTAAAATTCGTCCAACCCTACCAGAATCAGAGTAATAAAAATTTAAGTTAGGTCGTAGCTAAGTTTTGTATATTATTATGTATTAGGGATTGAGAAATAATCTCAATATCGCTGTACATTCAATTACTCAAGAATCATGAAGGCCCATATCTATAAATTAAATTTTCAAGTTACAGGGCCGCGTCTAGCAGAGGTGCAAGGGGTACACGGCAAGTAACCTAACCAAACCTAGCCTTTTTAATGGTGGCTACAGCCACTATTAAAAGAAAGGTATCTATCAGAAATTGCTCATAGACGGTGAGCCCCCTATGAGGATGTCATCCAGTCTATGAGGTGTGTGCATCCAGCCTGTTCTCTCTTCCCCCTCCTGTTCCCAATCCTTTGATGGATCAGACAGGTAGGCGCGAACGATGACGACTCATTAAACTAACGACAATCCAAATCCAATTGCAGTTTTCTCCAATATTCTCCAGTGCGGTCGTATTGTTTATGTAACCTTCTATGCACATGTACATCAACCAATACAATCATACACTTGTCGGTAGAATAGCAAATAGAGTTCAACTACCCAGTAACAGGCACAGATTAAGATACGTTTCCAGGTGAGAGAAAATTTACCATAATATGTAGATTACTCTCGATAGCTACTCTCCACTCTCCAGTGGGTTGTATTAGTGTTGGATTAGAAATTCGCTGATCTTAGTTATTATAATAAAGTACTCAAATATATCAATGATGTACGCACTAACATAGGGAAATAATTTGTTTATAGTTCTGTAATATTTATAACTTCATATGTATGACTCAAATAGCGCTTTTAATTTGACCTACAATATATGTATAGCTTGTATTTACAATTCCACAGGTGTTAGGACGATTCCATATCCATTAGCAAAATAACAAGTAAAAATTTAATTTCTGATTTTAATTTGTTCTTCTAGTTGGATTTTAGTTACTCTTCTGCTTCTCCAGATCATCGGTAGAATTAAATGATTGAGCAAAGATGTTGCAGGTTGTTTCAGCTTGTTATTATATTGAATGTACGAAAATTGTGTAAGATATGTTGGGCAGATACGATAAAATTTGCAACGGAAGAAAACGCGTTTGCTTCGTGGGATGGATTCACTCGCTGTCGCTGAAGTAATAGCGGAACAATCGGCGGTCATGCTCTTCACGTGTTACTTTGTACAGCCATCCCTTGCCTAGAATAGGGCACATAGACTCATCGCCTTGAGCTTCAGGTGAAACTGTGAACCGAGAGGTGATAAGGAGTCTTCTCGCCGTTGCCTCGGTGGTGCGGATGATATTGGTACATCTATCAGCATGCATGGTGTACGCGGGCAACGTAGCTTAATTGTTCTCTCTGGTGTTGCGACTTTATCATCTCCGTTGGAGTGAGCTTGACGTTTGGTGTCCTTCTTCCTCTGCCGTCGATCTCCTTGTTTTTCCATTGAGGAAGTAGTTGTCAAAGAAGGGTTATGAAATATTGAGTGAATGAATGAAATAACATGTGAGTGAGAGAACGGAAGATGTAGCAGAAAGTAATGAATGTAATATCTATCTTTAGTTGATCTGATGTTTGTAGAATAACTTCATTTGATTTATTTGAATTTATCTTAAATTTAAATAAAAAAATTCGTGAACGTGATCGCCACCCCATTTTTCATATACTGGAAATACTACATTTTGGTATATCTTGTATAAAACAAAAGATAAAACTTTTAGTTTTGACTGTCACCTTTTAAGTTGTCAATTAAATTCAAACAGCATAATCGTATTTAGGGTAAACTAAACAACATTAGTCTAACCCATGAATCCACCGCCTACCCATTAATCCCCCGGTCATCTACTTGCCTAATGCACAGCCAGCTTTGCTGTCCGCTTTACCGCGGCCTACGGCCGGTCTTGACTCACATTTTCCCCGTATTTGCCTACGGCGCGGACGGCTGCGCTGTGTGGTTTGGCATGGCCTGCAATCTCTCTTGACTCTCTTTTGTGGTAGTTTCAAAAAGTCTAATGAATTTGTCCGTTTTGGCGCGGCCTTCTGACGCGTTTGACTTCACTTTTCCCCACTACCGCTTTTGAGTCACTCTTTCTTCTATATCTTAGTTTCTAATTTTAGAAAAAAAAAATTCAAATAAAATTGAGCTGGTGGCCTCTAGAATAAAGTTTATTCAAGTGTCCTATGTTTTATAGTTCCTGAAATATATCAAAAAGTTTGTAAAAATTTAAATGTGGCAACATCGCGCTGTACACCACTTGCGGGGATGGCATAAAAATTTGGAAATTTCAGTCTTCTAATTTTTAAATAGAATTTCTCAATAGAATAATCATTTCGAGCCCCTCCAAAAATTATGATGTGTACCCGCCACTGATAACAACATTTATTCAATTGCGATAGCAGCTGATATGTCTCATACAGCGTATAATAATTTTTGCTGTAATTTTGCATATATGAGCTATTACGTATGGCTTAAATGTTTATAATATGATTGTTGAATGTCGGTTGCCATGGCGAGAAGTTGCAAAATTCTAAGCTATTAAGGGTTATATCTTGGGTGACTGCTATGTGATAACTGCTATGTGATATCATTGTAAAGCAAATCGGAAGGGCTATCAAAATATAAGAAAATGTACTGGGTATTTTTAAAAAGTTTTTGAAAAAAATTTTATTGCTCAAAATAGGTCAAGTATATTAAGATACCTATAAAGGCAGAATTGAGGCTCCCTAGTTTTACATATGTTTCCCAAGTTTCATTTTTACAGTATTCATAGGAACCGAGATATTTAGGGTAGTACACTTTTTTTTTCAAGGTCAAATTACTCTGGTGCTATGACGAGCGAGTTTTTTAAACTCCCTCAATCGCTTAAGTCATAAAGTACCTTTCGACACTAGAAATTTAAAAACATACGTTGCGAAACTTTTCGAGAAAATGAACCCTAAAATTAACAAAACAAGGAACGGCCACCTGTCTACCAAATTTCCTCCAGATCGGTCCAGATCGGTCAGATCGGTCCCATATGGAAGGAGAAATTCTTGAACATACAGATGTTGATACGTACATACATTCATACTAACAGACACCGAAAAATCGAGCTATCTTTTAATTTTTTGAGGAAGAAACATTTTTTTTAAACATTTGTTATATGAAAAATTGCTCCTTATGATCCAATCAGATTCAAGGGTGCGAATTAAGTCACTCTTCAAAAATAAGTTGGTCACTTAATGATGAATTATGCTAGTTGAAATGTGGGAATTTGTTCACTCAGAAACAATTCGTGCAAGACCCACAATGCGTATGAAGGACGCTGACTTGAATGGGTTCTATTATGTGAAATTAGCTGAGAAGAACCAACTTTTGGTGGTCGGCTAGCCGGTGGCAACTTTCATCAGTTGGGCGTGGCTTGTAGGAAACTTCTGCTAGAAGATTTTAGGTAGGTTCGAATTTAGACCAATAGAGAAATTTCTTTGATCCGTTGACATTTCTAAGGATGAAAATTAGATTATTTTGTTGACGAAAGCATAAGTGGTGGTGCGCATAACGGTGGTGGGTGGTAGCTTTACGCGACCAAAATATTGGGGGATTGTTAGCAATTCCCTTCAAAATGTAGAATTAGCAAACAACAAATGTTTAGCACCAATCGATGGCAAGCACGAAAGGGTGAGAACATAATTGCTTATTGAAAATCGGGTGGTGGAAATATTTGTAATCTTTTCTGAATATATTTCTAATCTATTTGTAAATCTTTGAAAATAATAATAATAAAAGTTTTCGCAAAAGATATATCCGAAGCGGAACTATTCTCTCTATAGTGTGATAAACAGATAAATATATCTATGACAAAGCATGTGATGCCGACAAGCCTTCGGTATCACGTATAGCTAGAGATGAAACATCAAATATCGCGGTGCCCTTTTATGTTTTTAGACGCGAGAATGCCTGACCGATTGACTATGATTTTGTATGCATGTGGCATCTATTTGATGTTTTCGCGGGATATGGGGTTTTATTTTCCCAATTTATATTTATATTATTAGTTAATTAATCGTTGTTACATTGGTTTGTGGACTTCTGAAATTATATTTGAAGAATTGAATTAAATTTATATTTGATTAGTAAATTTTTATTTCATTAGAGGATTACTCATTGAATTTATTAATTATTAGAGGATTGATTATTGCAATAATTAATTAATTTAATTAATGGGAAATGTTAATACGATGACAGTATTTGTAAAAAAGGTTCAGTAAAAAACGTGTTACCATATTTGGTCCTAGAAACTATAACTAACTATTTCTATACGAAATTCAGTTATTATGCTCAATTAAATATTTAAACTAACAAGTTCATGTATGCAACTTAAAATATATAATATGCATAACGCGTGTCTTTATTTTGGTAATTACTCTAAGAGTTTATAATTTGATGTACAGGTATGGCCATATAAAACTTAGAACTTCTTAATCTCAAAAATGAAATAAAACGTTTATCTTCCCATTTGACTAGCTCATAGAATCTATTCACAACCGCTGAGTAGACGAAGGTTCTTTTCGATACCGAATTAAAAAAATATGCTTTTGCACCCCGCTGCAAAAGAACACAGGCTTTTGCTAAGATTCAGTTATTGCTTCTTTATTGTTCAGCCTTTCTTCAATAGAGGATATTTTTTTCTTCATAATTCATCAAAGAGAGTTTTGGATTATTATTTTTTTAAAGATTGATTTATTCACCTCGCTAGCGTTTTAAAATATTTTTATTGGGTTATAAAAAATAACAGAAAAAAGAGAAAAAAAAAACTTTCAACGAATGTTAAAAACTAATGAGATATTTACAAAAGAACATAATTTCTGAGTAGATAATTGAAAATAAAAACTAGATGATTTATGATTATGGATCTCAGGCTATTCTTTTTTGAAAAGCGGTCTTAAACGAAATAAGTGATAGAAACGGAATAAATTATCTAAACGTTAAACCTTTTTCTTGTCACAACGCATAACACAGGTCCGCAAATTTTCAGTGAACAAATATTTTTCGCAAAGTAGCAAGTGACTTTAATGTTTTTGCAATTGACTTCAAAGTAGTAGTGACACGTTCCTTCACTTTGGCTGCAGATAATCCAGGAAATGCATGAAGCAAGTGATTGAAACATCGACCTACTTTGTCTAGAGCGTTCACGAATTGTTTTATCGAACCAAATTTTATATGAATTGGAGACAGAAGAATTTTTTCTCGTTCAACCTAAGCTTCTTCAATAACATTTTTGCATTTAACTTCTCTCTTACTGGCCACTCTCTCTTAATCAATGTTGACTCCTTTCCCTACTGTCCCACTCACACAGGAAGTATGGATATTTTGTATATCCCCTTGAAGTCCAAGAAGCATGGCAATTAGTTTTCAATCCCCACATATAGTCCACATGTGATCCTTGTATTTAAGTTTGTTCAAAATGATGACTAAATTTTTGTAGCATTCTTTGTAGTACACGGAATGTCCAACTGGTATTGAAGCATATTTGTTTCCGATATAGAGTAGCACAGATTTGAGGCTTTTTTAGCATGATTCAGTGAAGAGCCTCCCTCAATTCCTGTACGTCATATTCAATTTAAAACTGTACCATCAAGCCAGCAATCTTTCTGTAATAAACTAAATCAATATTTTCAGAAAAATAAGGAAGGAAATCATTTTCTCGTCTTCTAAACCATGAAACAGGGACACCAGGTGCCAATAAGTTTAGCCTAGAACCTAGTAGTTCTGCGGAATTTTTGAAAGGGTCCAAGTCTCTCACTAAATCATCCAATTCAATTTGTGAGAAGAGTTGAGAATCGTTACTTCCTGCTGCATTGAAATGATCATCATAGTCATAGTCTTCTTCTTCGGAGTTAGAAGAAGATATATCTTTAAGTTTTGTGGGGGCTAAGTATGTGTATTCCAGGACCATGAGGTACCAGACGCACAGCCGATGCAATTTTTTGGTAAACAATGCCTTCTCTCTTTTTGGGCGTTGAACCCATGTACATTTGAGGAACAAAAGTAGCAATTATTACTGTGGTTAATAGGCCCCTCCAGATCATCTGGATTCTATTTGGATTCCGAAGAGATTTTGTTTTCCTCTCAACCACTGTTATTTGTGTCCGCGGTTTGAATTCTCTGGCTAAATATCGGATTTTATCGAATAATTCATGGGGCGCATTGTGTTTAGCATGGTGTTCAGCCTCCGCAGATATATCCTTAATCTGATTATTTTTATCATATCTGCACGCTCATTTAATTTGATGATTTAGTTGTTTTATATGCCGGTTCTTTAGTTATATATTTCCGTTTGACATCTTTAACATTCTCCTTTGGTCTATAGTATATTGACTACAAGAGCAAAATACCAAAACTAGCATTAATCTTCGCTTCTCTAAGAGAATATTATTGCTTGCGATGTGTTTATAAAGAACTCAGATAATTCCTCTCGGGCTACGTGGCGTCAATTAATGATAATAAACCAAAAACAACAAACACTAAAATAAAAATTAGACCTGATGAATTTAATTAGTGCTTTATAAACTCGATTACTGATAACCAAAAGAATATAGCTAGAACTGATGTTATCTGTCCGTCAACTATTAGGAAAGTATAATTGTAATCACAGTACCAAATTGTGTTTAAAGGCAGTCTCTTTTGTGGAAATGACGAATATGTTTGGACAGCTAAAAATATATACTCAGGATGCCTACGGAAGCACTCACATACTAACGAGCATGATTAATATTATTATTGCCGCGAGGCCATTTAAAAGAAATATAATTCAAAACCATTGAAACCCATCTTACATACATTTTGATAAGAACTAGAATTTCAGGTGGATTGTCTCCGACGGAACTAGATTGTTTCCCAGATGTTTAGCGTACCAATTATTAGAAGAAATTACCCAATTTGGGGGCGCGACTTATAACAAGTCGAAGCCGGCTTAATGACTATGAATTATGTGTATGATTTGTGAACGCCACCCGTAGAGGCGATAGATCGATATTGATTGGAAACAGAGCAGTGAGTAAAAGCGTACCGTGTGTAATTATGCGTGTAATATTAAAGGAATGCGTTTTTAGTTGGTGTAGAGACAATTATGGCTGAAAGTGTTTAGCATAATCTAGTGAGAGATAATCAAGTGAAAAACATTAGTTAAATGTAATTTACTATAAGAAAGGGAAAAGTAGAATGGATAAACCATGTAATTTTAGTGGGAAATTAGTGAACCGAGAAACGTTTAAAAGGTTTAACTGCTCTCAGTCGAACTAATTTCTAGGTTAACTAGCTAGAATCAACGTCGCTGTATTTGCTGTACAATAAATCCATGAATTAATTCAGATTAAACCATGATTTAATTCTAAATAATGAATCAATCGAAATGTTAAACAAGTTAGCATAGGGGGAAAGTAGTAGTCGGAATTTCATAGTAAATTAATTAAATATTTTAAGTAATAATTTTATAATTAAGTGAACTAAATTAAAGCGGAAGGTAACTAATTTAGTTATTAAAATAAACTAAATTAAATCAATGTGACTGTGCACAAAATGTGAAATAAGTTTGTGAAGAACAGCAAAATAACTGTAAGTTGTTTTTCGTTAATTACAATGTAAGGAATAGAACTAATAAATTACGAACGCCATTTTGAGTGAATCATTGTTAAGCCATATTTGAATAGGACTATCATTATTCATTTTATTTGACATGGCATTATTTATTCGTATATGAACAAATCATTTATTTAATCGCTTGTACGAATTTAATAGAGCCATACCAATTCATTGTTTAAGTTTAATGTTTCGTTTTATTTTTATTAGCCACAAATCCTGACGGACAGCTAGTTGTTGTTAGGGGTTCGGAGAGAACTCACTAAACTTATGTAGTGTGATCTAGCCAGGAAATGGCTAAGTCCAGTGTTTTATTCATTTAGTGGGAATGAGCAGAGGATTATAATATTGTATCTTCTGCCCCAACAAACTATAACTCCATTTTGAGGTAAATAAGCTACTGTAAGCATTAAAACAAAGTGCATAATTAATAACCGATCTTTGTACCTCATGTGTGAGAGTGGGATCGCTACGCGTAACTTACTCAACAGATCCCACTCCTCCCCAAAATAAAGCATGACAAATATGGTGGAGGCGCCGGGTACATTAAAATTCCAATCACCAAATTGATCAATCAAAGCAACGATGTCAGTATCTTCCCGAACAATAAAACTTCCTATTTATGAAAATAAAGGTAACCTGGAAGAGGCTACCAATTATCGCCCTATATCCCTCCCCTGCTGTATACATGTTTGAGCTAGCAATAAAAAACCAAATAAATAAATACGTCAGTAGGTACAACATATTAGTACCCGTTCAATGCTGGTTCAGGGAAAAATTATCAACTATCGATGCAATTGAATAAATTGTATCTAATACTATTAAAGTGTTCGCAAATGGTGAAGATAGAGTTTCAGTCTTCTGTGATCTCAGTAAGGTGTTGGACTCGCTCTCCCGTTATATGTTACTCCAAAAATTAAAATTCTATGAATTTATTGAGACGAGCTGGAGTCATATCTTCGAAGCAGGGTACAGTGCGTTCGAGTTAACGGCTTAATATCATCCAAGAAAATCATGTGGGAGGGAGTACCGCAGGGCTCTATTTTAGGGCAACTGCTCTTTCAAGTGAAAAACTCTTTTATAATTATTTTGATGGTCGTGTGACCTATTGACTTCTTTTGCATATATTAATTCTGCTATGCCTGTATTAACTTTGTACTAACTTAAACGTTTATTGTATTTGTATTAATTGTCTATGTATTATGTGATGAGTGAAAATATGTTTATATAGTGACACAATAAATATCTAATATCGTCAACATTTGAATCACATATTTAAAATGATTTTAAAATGATATATTTTCCGGCATTTAATATAAGTTCTTTTTTCAGACTAATTGTGTAATTTTATAAATCTAAATCTTTTACTTTCTTTTACTACTTTATTTTCTACCTACACAAAATTTTTTGTATGAAACGAACGATATTAAAACTATAATATAAGCATTACCGGCACATGAGAAACCTCGAATGTGGACGAAAAATGTTCCGTTTATTACTTATTTTCTTTTTTATTTAAACTAAACGATGTCGTGATGCAAATTCCACTTGTTTCCTTCAAAATCGAATAAATTTTATTCATACATAGTCAGATGTTTCCGCGTGTACTTTCCATCATTATATTTGAAAAAGTTAAAATAGTGCCTTCGATGATAAGTTCTAACAGGGTATACTTATTGTTTCGGAGGATGTGTCCGAAATAGGCGGCCTCTCTTCATTTCACGATTGCGACAACTTCTTACGTTTTTCCTGCCCGTCGGAGCACTTCGACATTGGTGACGTGATCAGTCCACGGGATCTTAAGGATTATTCTGTACATCCACAACTCGACTGAGCCTTGTCGCTGGAGGAGATTTGAAGCGTCCAGCCTTCGACTCCATATAATAGCATTGACAACACGTAACATTTCCATATCCGAATCCCAGTCTTCAGCCCACCAGCATCCAAGATACTTGAAGCGCGGCACTCAATCGCCTTCCGCGTGATTACGTTTTCTATCCGTTGTTTACTAATTACCATCAAGTTTGTTTTTTGGTTGTTGATCGTCAAACCTAACTCCTTGCTTTCTGTTGTTTCTGTTTAGAAGAAACTGAAAGTCTTCTACATTTTCTGCTACACGGTGTCATCTGCGTAACGGATTTTATTCAGTCGTTTTTCCATTGATTTTTATTCCTTTGTCAATGTCATATAAAGCATTTTCGAGGATAGCATCTGAGTATAGGTTGAAGAGGGTTGGGTATAAAATGCACCCTTGTCTCACGTCTTTCTTAATGACTTCTCCTATAGCACCTAGCTTAGCAAACATAATCTTAAACCATATGGCAAATATTATGCATAATATGCCGGAAAATTAATTTATACTACACTGGATGACATTTTCCGCATATGGTCATCTACACTAAAAGAACTAGAATAGTTCTCAAAAAATTAAATCAAAGAAATAGAAACATACAATTTACACTCGAAACAGAAAAAGACAACAAAATTAATTTGTTGGACCTAACATTAGAAAAACATAGCAACAAAATAAGTTTTAATATATATAGAAAAGAAATCCCATATAACTCGAATCATGCAAATGATCAAAAACGTACAGCCTTTCACAGCCTAATAAATAGAGCCCTAAATGTACCACTAACAGAAGACAGAACAGAAAAAGAACTAAACACCATCAGAGAAATCGCAATAAACAGCCAGTATATAATAAGAATAATTAATAAAATAATAAAATGATACACAAAAAAACTAAGAACGAAAAAACAAAAAAAACAATGTTATAGTCTAACATCAGAAGAACACAAAGAAGACAAAAAAGATACAGAAAATTTACTTATTCAGGAAAAATGAACGATAGATGCAAAAAACTTCTAAAGAAACATGACATCATAGCTGCACATAAAACCAATAACGAACACCTAAACATTTTGAGTTCTAATACTAATAAGAAGGACATCATGGAACTAAGCGGGGTGTACAAAATTACATGTGAATGCAATAGAGAATATATAGGAGAGACCGGAAGAAAAATAAAAATGAAAATAAAAGAACATTTAAAAAACAACATAACAGCAGACTTTGGAAAACACCTTTTTGAAAATAACCATAAAATCAACAATGAGAGCACGGAAATAGTACATACGGGAAAAAAAGGATGAAAACTTCTACCCTTGGAATCGTTAGAAATTGACAAAAGAAAACACACAGGGAAATTACTCAACGAACATATAGATCTTAACTTTAAAGCACTGTAGAAGTCAATTACCTTTCAAAAATACAACCACACATAAAGAAGAAATAATCCCAAATAAGAATTCAATGAAGAAGAAGAAGAGGAAAACAAAAATACAACCCAATAAATAGGAAATAGAAAGAGAAGTAGTATAACCTAACATATGTTAAAATATCTACTATACGAAATGCCTTTGCTGTACTGTACATAGTAACTTTGTATACATAATGTTGTTAAGAGATACAACTAATAAACAAAAACAATTTAGCTTAAAAAATGTAAGTGTAATAATTATTTTGCATAAATATTAAACTTTGTTATTCTTAAAACATATTTTAGAATTTTGTGCTGACGATGGACCATCAAATTATGGTTTGGAGATGGTCTCTGGATTCAATTTCCTTCGAATTGAATTAAGGCTTGGGAAGTTACATTGTCAGGTTGGCCCCTAAAACAGCTTTCATTACAAACCTTCATTACAAATTTTACAAAATTTGAATACATTGATGTAACTTAAATGGATATATTTGGTTGATTGGAGCAAGATAATAATTTCACTCTTCTGGTTATTAAAGTTTTCAGAAAATTTGAATCATTAAAATACATAGTTAGTCAAATAGATTACCTACAACTCAAATAGATATAATAGTTTCCGTCCGCTACGGTTCAACTATTATAAATCAGTATAAATCGTCAAAAATGGCGTTGATACGCTGCAAAATGAGAAACAAGTAAATATATTAAATTTCATCATAATTTATATATAAATTTTGCTAAGATGTTATTTAAAGATAACAAAATATATCAATTGTTATTTTCCAAACACTCACATAAAATTCTAAAATTTTAAAGAAATTCTTTTAAATCAACATGCAGACACATGAGGTAAAATTTTCTCTTGCTCTTGTCAAAATATATATTTTCGATTAGCCATTTATAGTTCTGATCATGTGGTAATTGTTTCCACGAAACATGTTAACTAATTCAATTTGCTGGACTTGGAAGCTTACCTAAAATTGAAAACTTTTATTCTTGTCTATTATAAATAAAAATAATAACAAACTAACGTTTAAAGATTTTAGGGTCCAATTTATAATTTAATAGTAGAATGTGGAAGATTTTGCGTTGTAAACAAACAGCGAAACCAATTCGCCGATAAAACATAACTGAAAAACGCAAAAGACATTTAGTGAAACGATGTCGTTCGTATGTAATATTTATGTCTTCTGTGCATTCATTTATAAGAATATTACGTTTGAGAAATTGCAAAGCTTTCGATGTAAAGCAATTGTCTTGATACACTGTGCTTAGATTGCATCCAAACTAGTATCACAAAGTGTCCTATCGAAATGCAAAATGCCCTACCCTTTAGGCAGATTTGCGACCGTCTTTCAGCCCGTAAATCCTTCATTGCGCACAAAAAAAAAACATAAAAAGGAAACATAACAAATACCGGATTTTTATAGGAAACGAGAGTTAGGAGGCACAACAACTCCAAAAACGTATTTGGCTGGAAGAACGAATACATCAGTGCACTCTGCAAATTGGCTACGACCAACTAAGTAAAGCTAATATAGGCATCAGGAGGATTCAATGCATTAGGAGGAAAAGTGGGAGGGATGTTCCGGCTTAGCTGTATTTCGGAGAAGCCGGATATGGCACTCTCCTCCATTTAATTGTGCAGAACGCACCCCAAATTTTGGCTCCCGCAATATAATTTGCTATATGTAATGCCTGTGTAGTGAAACGTACTTTATAATAATTATTGGGATATGGTTATGGTTTTTTAAACTAAGCCACTAGGTAAGGAAATTGAGATTTTTGTTTGTCGCGATAGTGCTGGCGCATGTTTGAAATTTAGAAACAATATCCCTAGGGCTTGTTCCGAGGCAATAGCTTGCGGATGTAGTTGCATTGAAGGTAACCATTCCTGTCTTGATCTCATCGAAAGAACACCTTGCTGGATTTTTGGAGTAACTATCGAAATTACTTTCGTGTTTACGTGTCCTTTCGCATGTCGCCATATTGGAGTCTAGCAAGTACCCATGCATCCGAGTCTTGGATGTCCGCGTTGATAACGGCATAAGGCAAGTGTTGGAGACTTCCCAACACTCGGTTGTAACATCTACGGAGTTCTCCTCCAACTAGCTGACCTGCTCATCATGGGAAACATCGGAACTTTTTGCGCCTCACGCAGTATAATAGTTGAAAGTTGGATTTTTAAATTAATTTAATCAATTTTGTTGTGATTCAATAAATTTTATATTTCTCGTCCATTGCCGTAGGCAGTGAGAAATTGTAATTAGGGGGGGGGGTTCAGGTTTCAGGTATCCATTTGAACTACCAGGGTGATAAATTCAACGAACGAACAATCGCTATATGTGCTAAACGCTCGCAACTGTCGTTTACGATATGTTTCTATTTTAATGAGAAAGGGAAGTTGATAATAAAAGGAATTCAGTAGTTTTAAGACTTATCTAAAGCGGGGTGGGAAGGGGGGGTTATTCGGTCAGTTTATTTGACGAAAGTATTGTACAACCCTATTGGGCATTAGTATATTAAATATTGTGTACATATTAGACTGAGGCCATGTATAGAGTGCATTGTAGAAACTTCATTTAGCTTGGCCATCATACTAGTGGATTATTTTATGTGTTGCTAATTGCACTATACCCTTTTGCGGTGTTATTTAATTTAAATTGTACCACCATACAGCAACGGTCATATATCGTTAATTTAGTTACCTCTCAGGCGGAAACAAGCCTTCATATTAAATACTTAAATTGAACTTTTTATTTGCTTCAGTATCTTTAGATTTACACCTATTCGCAATTAAACATTTCATTATAAACTGTTATAATTTATAATATTAATCAAATTGCTCTGGGTTTTTCGTAATATCATTAAAATTAGGGTGTTCGTCATTGGCAGAGCTTAATAAGTTGCGCGCCCCCCCACCCACGCCCCGGAAAAGAAAATTGTGTGCCTAACTGATTT
>WYDF02266622.1:0-18564 GCA_009867245.2 Adranes taylori
ATATATACGTTTTTTCTTACGAATTTTTGTTACTGTCGATGCGAAAATCAATCGAAGGAATGATCACTGGGTAGACCATGATTATAAAGATGTCCCCATTGTTTCCAGATATCCCCCCAGGTGTTCAAAATGTTCCCCCGATATTTTTTTTAAGTAAAATTCAAAATTTGCCCCTAATCCTGCTCAAAATTTTCGACGAATGTTCACATGTTAAATGTTGTGTCCAGTGAGGGTGATGGCATGCCACCGCATTTTTTAACAGAGGGGGAAATAATGTCACAAGAGAAGTTTATTTGCATGTTTTGACAAATGTGGTGAAGCAGAGGATTGAAACTGTATCGGCTGGTAGGCGGAATGTTTTCCAGCACGAAGGTGCGCCCGCGCACACACGTCTTTTGGTGCAAAATTTGTTGTCGGAAAATGTCGACATGTCTTTGTCCAAAGAATTTTGGCTCCCTAAGAGCCCAGATTTAAATCATTCGGGGTGCCTTGTGTGGAGCATAGTTGAAAGGGTCTCTAACAAGTACATACATTCAAACGTCGCATCATTGAGAGCCTCTATTGGAGCGACATTCGCAAGTATGGACTGTGACTCATTAAAACGGGCCTGCGAACGCTTTAGAGCAAGAATGGAAGCGGTCATTCAAGCAGAGGAGGGTTACATTGAGTAAATGTGTTTTTTATGACCTACAAATAATTTAGTAAAATCAATAATTATAAACTTCTCCATTTTTGCAAAAAAAAATTATGTTTAAAAAAAAAGTTTAATTTGTCCAGATTTTAGCGCCGCACTGTATTGAGAAAAGAAAAGCTCATTACTTAGGGGATTACCGCTTACATTAACTAAATATAACGTTATTCTACTCACGTCAGAACAAAATGTATTTATATATTCGTCGGAATAAAAAAATATTTTTAAATAAACACCTTGTTCTGTATTTTATGTATTTCTTATCATGGTGCGATCGATCGAACTAACTTTTGCTTATTCCAAAAGCCTGCCAAAGTTTCTTTTCGACTTCTCGAAAACTAACTTCGTAATTAAATTAAATCACGTCCCTATCACCTGAACGTAATCAATATAGATGTCACATCACGTGCCTAAACGGTCATAACTCACGATGACACAACAAATGCAGTGATGTATACTTTTCTCTTTTAGAAATTGAAATAGTATTTACATAGTGTGTAATTTGTTGTGAAAAATCTTATAATACAGATATTTTACAGTAATGAAGCGTTTCATCGTAATAATGTCCGCATATAAATAACTTTAATGGACGAATATTTATATATTTTGTGGGATACGCTGATTTCACATCCGAGTGAGGCGTTTCGATCCACCCGGACCATCATCAAACTCTTGAGTCTATTTTGCTGTTGTTGTTGTATGCTTCCTTACCGTCGGCCTATTTTCGTCCACTAGACCTATCGCCGATCGTACTTTTCCGTGTTTAACAACCCTTTATATTTTTGAAACTCTATTTGCAGAAATGATGTTTTTGTTTTATTATTCAACAAATTTTATTCATTGTAGATTTTAACGTGTAATATTATTCATTATAATAAGCTGCAAACTCTTCATCACTCTCAGCAGTCACAGAATCCCCAGTCACTCCATCAAAACTGTCATCAGCAAAATTCATTATAAATTTCATTATTCCTCAGTGCCCTCCATCGCTAAATTAATCCTATATTTATTGAATGATTTGATATTAACATCCTTCTTAATACCATTCCAGGCTATAAGGACCCACTTGCTAATTCCTACTTCATTGTTCGTTTCCTAACTTTTCCGATAGGTGTCAGATTTAAATCAGCTCCTTGCATCCACCTGTTCTATTCTTCTCTCAACACAACTATGAATCGCTTGTTAATGAAGACATCCAGTTTGTGCAATTACAGCCAGTTTGTTTTTTGACATTGGTGCTTGCTTTCTTGGTTCATCTATTAGGTGTGTCCTAAATTGATCAAAAAGTAGCAAAACTTTCTTCCTCCAGGGGGGGGGGGAGCTTGGTGCCAGGTAGGTAAGCCAAAATAACTGTGTACTGTGTTTTTTAATGTCCGCTTGTTTTGATGGTAACTGTGTTAGAACTTTTGTGATTAACAGTCCTGTTAAATGGCACATCATAGTTGCGAGGAAATTCATCTATATTACTAATCTGTTTGGGATCAAAATAAAAAACACTCATCAAAAGTAGGTTGATGAAAAATTTCGTAGGAGAACAATTGCACATTTTTTACTCACAAGCTGGTGGCATTCTTTCAGTAAGTTTGTTGCGTGACCTTATACACAGGACATTTCTCTTGATAAAGAGGTAACCATTTGGGTGTTAATTTGAAGTATTTGTTTCCTCAGTTTCTCGCCTGTTTTCTTGCATTTCTCCCGCAATCCCTCTAACTTGCTCCATGACTATTTATGTTGAGACAGCATAGCTACTGTCACGCCAGCCTTCAGCCCAGTATCTAAGCTTTTGTTCCAATTGTGACCACTTTGCACTCGTAGAGCCATCATTCTTCGGAGAGCCCTTCTTCCTACAGCCATTGTGCCTTCTTCATTCTAGGCATTTTCAGAAGCTCCTTTTCCTTAAATGCCCCCACTGTATTGTTGTATATCTAGATGGAGGAGGGCTAATGTGTCTCTCAGTGGCATAATTTCATTTTCCATGGCATATTCGATCCCTTTCAAATTAAAATTTGAAGAATATGAAATCCGTGTTATACTAAGGACATTTTGGGTACTGCTTAATGGTATTTTGTTCTTCTCTATCAGTAAACTACTGTAAATATGAGGTAAACTACAGTAAACTATCAGTAAACTACTGTAAATACTACAGTAAACTACAGTAAACTACAATATGTGAGTGACCGTAATGCGACATGTATTGAACTTGTTAATAATCAGCTTACTATGATCACATCATTTTTAATGCGCTAAACACAGAGACGCAAGCCGTACAAAATTTCAGCTTCTCTTTGCAAGCCAATGGCCAGGTGACTTGCAGATAAATACACTTGAGAACTCGTCTGACGATTTGTGCCGTCAAAGAATTAGAGCGCCGATTAGTTGAACACATATGCATAAATAACTGGCTTGGAATCCATATCTGCGAGGGGTAATACAATTGAGTATACACATTTCATTTTTTCTTTATTCTATATTTTTCCTGTTTGCTTTGAAATAAATGAAAAACTGTGTTTTATTTACCTTATATCAATATTTTAATTATTTTAATTGCGTAACATACTTATTATACTTGATTTAACAACATATTAGAATTATTGAAAATGTTTGCAGAACAACAAAATATTCGCAATCTTATTAAAAAGCAAAGTACCAACTTTATTTAAGTCTTAAACTAAATTATCTAAGTATATACTCTACTTCAAAAAAAAACATAGGCATACGCAGACAAAATATAAAACACCGCCATATTAAATGTTACTAAAATTCTACTTATGTAAGGGAAACTAGTAAATCCCTCCCAATTGAATTGCGCCAATTTTGAAAGATTTGTCTGCCGCATTTGCAATGGTGCCAAATTAAAAAAAAGTTTTTTTGACCTAACCATGTACAAAGGCCCCTTATTTTGGACATACATTTTTAAAGAAGGGGGTCAATACATGGAAAAATCCGGTATTTTCGTTTTTTGTTTTGCATCTATCAATTTTTTATGTCGTATTCTTCTTGCCAATGTTGCCAAGTTTATTAATTTATCTTTGTTTCTATTGTGGTGCTTCTGGTTTCATAGTAAATTGAGTGGTCACGGTAGGCTACAGCACGTATCAATTTACGTATTCATTTAATCCATCAATTTTATTTTGATATATTTCTAAGGTTCTTTAATTTCCAGGTTTTTGTTACTGCTTAATAAGTGATTGCATAATAGAAATTGTATAACGTCTGGTCTTCTCATTGCATATTGCTGTCCTTTGAATCTTGTTTTAAAGTTTCTATTAGTTTTTCCAATATGTGATTTATGACATGTTTTACTTTCTATATTCGACTATGTTAACATAAGTTTATTACGGAATCTTTTGTTGTTCTGTATGCGATTTTGATATCGTATTGGCTGAATAGTTATTTTATGCGTCCTTATTCATGTGGGATTAGGTGAATGAATTATATCTTCAATGTTTGTGTCTTGTTCTGAATTTAGTACTACTGTTTTGGTGTATCTATTCGCGGCGGATATTTCGATTATTCCTGAAAAATAAGGTAGAAAAGTCACAATAAATGTACTTCCTCAAAACATTGTAACTAAAACAAAAATCCAACAAACTAGAAATATACTAAAGGCAATCGTATACCAAAAGAATTTCCAATCAAAGAATAAATATTATGTAATGCAAGAAGGACTAGTTGCGGCTTCACCACTGTGAGAAATTTTAGGGAAAATATTCCCGTAAAAATATGAATAAAAAATAATAAGCCAAATAAATGAACACGCAGCAGTAATAAAATGGATAAGATATGGTAATTATATACGATGTATACAATATATACTATATTTATTTACCACATAATCAGAAACTAACAGGAAAATTAATTACTTAACCATTGTAATAATAAAATAAGAGAATAAGCTACATTGCACCATTTAAGAAAAACCAATATACAAGCTCAATATAATACACCTCGCATACAATCACCCAAAAAGACATCAACCTGTAGTATTTGTAGCTACATTCCATAGACTACAAATAATATCGTTATCGTGACAAAAAATGGATACAACAAAACATAAACATTGTGAAGCATCAGGAAAAAGCAAACAAATACAGGAAACGAGAGTGAACATCTTGTTAAGAGTAATGACTAGAGCACCACGGTTTATGACAAACAAAGAAGATTCACAGAGACTTGGAAATTAAAAGTATCACACAACAAACCAAAGACTCACTGAAAACCTACTACACAGAAAGAAACAAGAATAAAAATAGCGATAGTGAACATAATAATAGTTCACTAACATAATAATAGACAAACTCAAAACACAAGACGACAGAACCACTCTTAGGCAAAAGAAACACAACCCGAGACAAAACTAGGAAAACAAAAACCAATGCAACCGAACTGCTTCCAAAACTCATATTGCTAAACGAATTGCTTCCCAAACTCATTATGCTAAACTTTAATATTCGACTTGTTACCTTATTAGCACAAATTTACTTGCAAAAGTTTGGGTGGCAGTTCGGGTGTATCCGCAAAAACATGCGAAATGAAATAATCACATAAGCATTCACACAAATAACAGACCAATATACATCCCGACAAAACACATCGCAAAAAAAAACCCCACGCAGCAACACAAATACACCGGCACCACATTCAGCAAACAAGCAATGAGACCGGAAAACAAGCAACATTCGACACTGGAAAACTAAAACATCACACAGGCTCATGTAATATAAATGTTGGTTGGCTTAGTTGAGTTGTTACAGTAAGTATCCTTCGTTTGCAGCAATACTATTTAGCATACTAGATTAAGCTTAATAAAATATGACACTGTCCACATTATTCCTAAAATCTCACATAATCTATATGACAGTTATAAAGTTTTAGGTCAAACAATCATTAGTTATTAACTAAATATGAACTATCGTTCAAAGTTCTATACGGCTTACGAGCTTACAAATTTATTTATAAGCGCTTAGAAGCGTAAAATTAATGTGTCGCAAACAACCTATATCCGGTCCATCAACACGAAAAGTTTTAATAACGATCCTTAACGATTGATGTTTCAATATTCCATTTAAGTTTAGTGCTTGCCTACGCAAAATTCAGTTATAGTTTCAAACTTGATCTAACTTTGACTCTAATGGATATCGTCAATTCAGCCAATAATTATTGAAGCAGATATTAAACATTCTAGACAGAATAAAATATTCTTACATAATTATTAAGAATTATATAATGTGAGATACACGAACAGATGGGGTCTGTGTGAAAAAGAGGTAGTAACTAATGTTGAAGGAAGGAGCTTTCTAGAATGGATTGAAGTGGAGCACTGGACTTCGGGAAATTGATGTACGAATGGTGATTGGGAGGGAGTGTTAACGTTTAGAAGACAAGAAGGGTAGTCTATAATAGACTATATTGTTATGGATGAGGAAGAAAGATTAAATTTGAATCAGTTAAAGGTACGAGATAAAAGTTAATATGATAGAAGTGAGGAGATTGAAGTGATCATTTTCTAGCGGAAATGAGAAAGGAAAGAGAAGGTTAGTGACGGTACTGGAAACAATAAGATAACAAAAGGAGAAAAAATGTGTATGAAGTAGATGAGATATAGTTGAAAAAGAAGAAGGGAATAAGAGAAGTGTAAGGAATGCGAGAAAAGTAGTAAGCACATAGAAAGAATATAATAAGGCTAAAGATGAATGACGAAAAGAGGATAGGAGATGTAAAGAGAGAAATAAAAAGGCAGAGATTGCCAAATTTAAAAAAAATTTAAGTACCCATGTATAATGACCCTCTCACAAAAAGGGGGTCGATACATGGAGAAATACCGTATTTTCTTTTGTTGTCTTACATTTGTCACATTTTTATGTCGTATTCTTCTTGCCAGTATTGCCATGCTTATTTATCCCTGTCCCTATTGCTGTTATGTGCTTCTGGGTTTATAATAATTTGAGTGGTCACGGTAGGCTATAATACGTTGCAATTTATTTATTCATTTACTCCATTAATTTTATTTTGATATATTTCTACATGTTCTTTGATTGCAGGTTTTTTGTTCCTGCTTAATAGGTGACTGCATCATAGAATCTGTAATAATCATTTCTTATTGAGGATTTCTTATTGATGTTCTTTGAATCTTGTTGTAAAATTTCTGTTCGTTTTTCCAATATATTATTTTACTGCTTGCTTTGTATATTCCACTATGCGATTTTCATATTCTAATGGTTGAGTACTTATTTTATCCGTCATTTTTCATTTAGTTGAATTATTGAATCTTTTAATTTTTTGTGTCTTCTTCTGAATTTAACACTCTTGTTTTGGTGTATCCATTCGTTGCGGCCATTCCGATATTTTTTGTTTTTCTAGTTCATCGTTATTTCATTTTGTACACAAACATCCCAACAAAAAAACTACAAAAAACACAAGAAATCTACTGGCCCAGAACATTATAACAAAAACAAAAATACAACACACAATAAATAAATTAAAAGATTAGTGGAGGTACTGGAAAAAGCAAGATGGAATGATATGAAGGACATTGCAAAGGTAGTAAAAGAGGTGAAAAAAAATTAAACAGGAAAGTGACAAAGTACAGTGAAACAAAAGGAGCAAAATGCATATGAAGCAGACGAGATATAGTTGAAAAAGAAGAAAAAATAAAAGAAGTGTTAAGGAATATGAGAAAAGGAGTAAGCACATAGGAAGAGTATAATAAGGTTAAAGATAAATGGGAAAAAGAGTATAGGAGATGTAAAGAAAAGAATGAAAGAGCAGAGAGGAAGATGATTAGCAGAGAGGAAGATGATTAGCAGATTAGCAAAGAGAGGAGTAGATAGATGATGGAGAATGAAGCGTAGAAATATATAAGGAAGAGAGGTTTATTGGGAGAAAGGAGAAAAAGGTGCATGATAAAACTAATAGAGGTGGGAACAAAAATGCAAGAAGGAAGTGAGTGAGAGAAATAATGGATATATTTATACGAAGGGACAGGAAGGTAAGCAGATGAGTATATATAAAGGTGAGGAAGAGGATATAAATGTAGAAGTTAAAGAGGAAATAAAAATATGAAAAGAGGAAATGCGCCAGGGCCTGTTGAGTTAGCTGCTGAAGTATGGGGTTGTTAAAATGAGTAAGGATTAAAAGCATTTAATAAAGGTAATGTTCCTTCTAAACTGTGCACATAGATTTTTAACTGGCCACATGAAAAATAAACGGGCGTACAAAATTTTTTTAGATACAGATGCTTTAAGAATAACAAAATTTAAGATTTATATATGTCTGTTTTAAGTCATTCTTTTTTAATTGCTGCATACAGATATTTGATTTTTGAAAAACCTGTACACACAAAACCTAATGCGTACAGAGGTCACTAAAAATTAAGGGGAATAGTGGTTAGAGATCTGAATGCGATGTGGAAAGAAAAGGATGAAATACCGAATGGATGGAAACACTCTTTGATGTGTAACTGGTACCAGTGCATACGTGAGGTGATAAGATGGATCCAGAAAGTTATAGGGGAATGATAGTAACGGAAGAGAGAAATTGTGCGAGAAAATGTATAAATCTGGTGTACCTCAAAAAAATGTTAAGGATTATAAAGGAATGTATGAAGGGATAAAATTGAGAGCGAGAGTAGGAGAGAAAGTGTCTGAATAGTTTGAAGTAAGTAGTTGTTCTGGAAGGGTTGTACATTAAGTGCAATTATCTTTAATATTTATATGTACGATTTTGAAATGGTATTAAAGAAATGACAAGCTGGGTGAGTAAATCAAAGAGTAGAAAGGTATGATCTTTGAGTTACACTGACGATTTTGCGTGTATGGCCAACAGAAGACAAGAAATGGTAGATATAATAGAAATAGAGTAAAAGGATAAGCGAGGATTAGAATTGAATCTAGAAAAGACAAAAGTGATATGTGTGTACAAAGTGTGGGCCTGATTGACGTAAACTGGATCATGTAAAAAGTATCTTAAAATGGTGACTAAAAAAGCTAGATGTGCGATGGAAATGGTGAAAAACAATTTAGTAAATCTCTGAAAGTGAAGACTGTGATTCCAGATGTGTGTGTTAGAAGTATAATGATGTATGGGGTTGAAGTATGGGCTGTATGTGAAACAGAGAAAATAAAGAAGTGCAGCTAAGATGCTTGAACAGACTAATTGAAGTTGATGATCTATACTAGAGGATATTGTGGTGCAAGAGTTTAATATACGTAAGTGTTGGGTAACAGGATTTAAGAAAATGGTAAGCTTTGAGAGGAAAGTATTTTTGGAAGAGGGTGATAGGTTGGTTATGAGAGTACATTTGGGGAGGAATGAATGAAATAAGAAAGGGAATGTGTAACAATGTGTGCTGTCGGTATACAATAAAGATATATTGTATACCGTCCCTCCCCATAAAATAGGAGTAGTGTCCGGGGGTTAACTCAAAAGTATATAAGAGAAATGGATTTAAATTTATTTAAGGTTGTACTCGGGAAAAACTAAATTAAAGAGTCATTTAGAAATAGTTAGATTTCATTAAACATTAGGTTGGTTTGACAAAACATAGTTATTTACAATTATAGTGATTAATTAATTGAATAGGAAGAAGTATATCAACAATTTATTAAAACATAACTCATTTTAATAACAGATTTTGAATAACACACCGATTTAATGAACAGACCTTAAACTAGACAAAGTCAATTAGCAACAAAAGAAGTGCTTAATTTAATCTATGGAATTTAGACATTTTGTGATCAAGCCTTGCACAGTTATTTAAATATTATAAATAATAAAAAGATCTTACACTCTAATTTCGCCTGACTTACGTCATCTCACTGAATTTTATAGTTATGATTTATGAAAAGACTTAAAGTTTAACTGGGACTGATCTACATTACTTCTAACTTTCAATTGAGAGCGCTAGAGTTAAAAATTGCTTCTTATATGGATCTTCGCAATAATAACCGCAATCTGTGTCATGGACATTAACTTGACTTTTCTAATGGAATTTAGCTCCTTTCCGTTTCGGCTAAGTAATATATTTTTCCTATATAATTCGAGAATTTAATAAATTTGAAATTGCAAGATATGTCAATAATTTAATTATTTTTTACAATTTATTATTAATGACGGTATCCAATTAGATGCGCTTATTTACTTAAACCCTTATATTTTCGCTACGCAGTAATATGAAAAAGTAGAATGGTCGTTAAACAGAAGGTTTGATAAGTAAAGGAAAGCAAGATTATTTGTAATGAGGTAGAAGAGTGGATGAAAGACGTGGAGAAGCAAGGGAGGGATGAAAGAATGATTAATAACAGCGGAAGGATGTAAGCCAAAGTATTTAATGTCTGAAATCAGTATAGATTTTAAAAGAATGATTGCGAGTTTTAGACGTGGAAGTGCGGAGAGAGTAAATAGGTCTAGGATGGGAAAGAGTGAAAGGCTATGTAAGATATATGGCAAACAAGTTGAAAGATGCGATCACTGAGCGAAGAATGTGAAGGGTTGGTATGAAGTGAAAATCAGAGAGAATTACCGGGCAACTGGAGAATATGTTTGGGTGAGAGTGGTAAGGGCATAACATGGAAATAAAAAGAAAAAGAAATTAAATATATCGTGAAAAAGTCGTTGTAGTTTGTATTGAATTTTTTACATTGAGATTAATTTTAGTGAAGAATATGAATAGTATTTATCGTATTATAGAAGTAAGACTAGATTTTTAGTACATACGTGCTTATTTCTAAAAATTGGTGATTTATATGGAAGCTAAGAATTTACTTTAAAATGAAGGCAGGTTGGACACGTGGTTCTGGCATCGTGGTAGCCTTCGTCAACACTCTTTCGTAACCTGAAAGACGCTAGATATCACTACACCGGATTATGAGTCCGGCATTCTATTTTTGCGCGATGCCGTCGGTATTCAAGTCACTTTCTCATTTTTCATTTAAATTATACGTGTATATATCTCCTTCAAAGTAATCCCCATTGGACATAATACACTTCCCTCAGCGTTTTTTCAACTTTTCAACGCAAGTCTGGAATTGAATTTTCGATATGGCATTTAATTGCTTTAGGGATTTTGTCATGAATATCGGCAAACGTCGTCCTTTCATGGTCTTTTTTACCTTCGGGAATAGAGAACAATCGCAGGATGCCATGCCGGGTGAAATTAACGATGTTCTGCCAAAATGTTTTTGCCATGTTGTTTTTTGCTACTTCTCTCATTCCCAACATATCTCATATTATAGCTTGACATGAGTCAAATGAAATGCTAACATCTTCAGCAACTTCCTTGATAGTGATTCGGCCATAACTATTTGGCCGTAGTAAGTGATATGCTAAGACGCCCAGGATGTTTATCATCCTCAAAATCTTCGCGGCCCTCTTGGAAACGCTTTTACCACTTATAAATGCTTGTTTTATTAATAGAAGAATTATCAAAAGCAACATTCAACATGAACAGCACAGTGTTGTACTTTACTTTATTTTTAACACGAAACTTAATTCACACACTTTGTTCTATTTACAAGCAGCGAACTTTAAAAATTCGACGTATTATCTGATGATACCTCGTATTGAACCCCTTTCACATTAATCTCTACGCGACTCGGTAATCTTTTAACTACTGGAGGAAGTGAATACATCAGGCTGAGAAATTTATTAACATATCTAGAAATTATAGCCTACAGGTAGCACGAAATATATTATCGAAAAACTGTCATGGGAAATGTGTTATGTGTTGCTCGAGAAAATATCGGAGAAAGATCCATTCATATTCATTAAGCCGAAAGCGGTTTACGAAAACAAAATTACATGATATATGATAAGAACGGTACAATATTTATTCACTAATATAGCGTTCTTTTTATCACGCGTATATAAAGGACAATAAAGTTAACGTAATTAGGAAAATCAATCATAATGTTGAAAAAACATTTATTTATACTAAAATTTAATGCAAATTAGATAATTTCTTTGAACACTTCATATAAACATATTGTTGGAAAAACATGCCGCTTCATATTTCATCTACTCAATCAGAAGTGTTACGTAGTTTGGTCCATTAACCATGATAGATTTAACCATGATAGTATATATCAATTATAGCAGAAAGAGGAAGAAATCATGTAATTTGAGATGCATCTTTCTCACTTTTGGTGATTGTGGAAAAGCTGGAACAAAAATCATTTTGTTCCCAGTTCAGTTTGTTCCCAATATCAGTTTTTACCTAAAGTAATACGCCGCACAGAGTGGCTTCATACAGTACGGATTCATTATAGTACCATTAAAATAGGGACTTTCCCGAACAACAGGCGCAAATTGCCGAACAAACTTAGAAGCAGTTCTTGTGAAGTATCACTTGAGCATTCCTATTCAATTAAACTTGAGCCATGTCAGTAATAGTGTCACAACAGACAAACGTTAAATTAGTGTTAAATTTAATTCTACTAATTCTAAAGTGAATTAAATCTTAATACCGATTTAAATAATGATGAGCGCAAAGCGAAGAAAATGCGAAAATGATTCTGTCGTTCTTAAACGGAAGTTGCTAACATTAGAAGAAAAGCTTAATGTAATCAACCGTCATGAAACTGGTGCAGCATTTGCTAAGATAGGCTGTGAAAATGGATTGAACGAGCCATAGGTTCGAAAAATTGTTAAAAATAAAGAGCAATATAAATCGCAAGGTATATCTACAAATTCATATTTATCAGAAATAATGAATAGAACTAGAAGTACTACAATGATAACAATGGAACGGCTATTATCCATATGGATCAAAGACCTAAGTCAAAAACGAATTCCACTTAATCAAAGAAAAATTCATGCCTTGAAACACACTGATGGTAAGGAAAATTTTGGGACAAGTGTGTGGGGTTCCCGTGTTTAACAACAAAGAGGTATTCATAATGTTCGTTTTATTGGTGAATCTGCTAGTGGCTGCTTCGGATATTA
Organism: Adranes taylori; assembly: GCA_009867245.2. Classification (NCBI taxonomy): domain Eukaryota; kingdom Metazoa; phylum Arthropoda; class Insecta; order Coleoptera; family Staphylinidae; genus Adranes; species Adranes taylori. The sequence continues at coordinate 12,632 of WYDF02266622.1, forward strand.
CAATTCAAATTATGTAAAATTTTGTAACAAAATAATTCAAAGATGAATAAATACTCAAAGTGGATGAAGCGGTATTGTTTTGGAAAAAGTTTCCATCCCGTACCTTCATTGCACCAAGGAAAATCTTGTCCAGGATATAAAATTATAAAAGATACGTTCCTTGTATCATGCCGAAAACCCCTAGATCTTAAATATGTGTCGAAACACAATCTGCTAGTCTTATGGCGTTCAAATCGAAAACCAAGCAATATGTGGCAGTTTGAAAACATATCATACCACATTGTACAAATTTGATTAATTTTGATAATAATATTGCTGAAGTTATCAATAACATTGTGAAAATTGCACAAGCATTTGGTCTCAATGAGTTAGTTTCCGCTAACGTAATAGAATGCATTGAAGCAGGCACCAATTCTTTAGGTAATGAAACTCTTATTAACATAGATCAACAACAGCAATATGCAGAATGGGGGAATAATTGGGCATTAAGACTGTGCTGAAGCCCACAACCTGACACCAACCTCAAAGCAATGCACCAAGTGCTTTGCCATCGGCCACTCTGCGAACGAGAGGCGAGTGTGCCAAAACCAGCTGAGCTGCTCCAAATGCGCCCAGCACCACCTTGCTCGTGTATGCGAACAAGCCTACCCAAAATGCCTCAACTGTGGCGGCAGACATGAGGCATGGCCCAACAAGTGCCTCAAAAAGCAAGAGACCCCAAAAACCCTGAGGTGATTGCACACGCCAAGTGTATCGACTCACCCATTCCTCCAATCCCTGAGCAAAAGACTGTGGAAGATTTGGCGCTCAGCCCTCTCATCCACACAGACGACCTCATCCGGGTCCTAACCTCCACTCCCCTCAATGTCTTGCCTGACATACGCTCCCTAATTCAGGAAGAAATCGGGCAAGTCTGCCGCAACCTTCTACGTAGGGTAACCTACGTATCCTTCTCCTACAGCACGGTTTAAATCGTGATTATTGGCGAAATTCTCACGGCGAAATTCTCACTAATAGTTTCACACAATTTCTACTACAACGTATCAGAAATACAGAACCGACTTTCTGTGGCATTGGCCTTTAAATTATTGATCATATAGTGGACACTGAAAGTTTTATCCAATTTATTGAGCCAGAGTGTTTCGCCGGCACTTCAGTCACATCAGACCATTATCCACTTCTGGTCAAAACTAGCTTATATTCAGCGCCTATTCCCCCACCATCACAAATCGCTATACGTGATATCGAAATTGCAAATTGGTAACACTTCCAAAATAATATTTTACAAAATATCCCGCTTAATTTACCTATGAGCACCCCCTTAGAAATAGACACCACTGTTGCCAATTTATCTGAAATCATATAGAATTCAGCTTCGTAGAGTATTCCTCTGAAACCCGTTTTCCGAAATAGGCATCATCTTCCTCCCGATACCATTAACATGATACGAGAGAAAAGGCGAATTGATCGTCGGTACATTACTCAGAGAGACCCTGCAATTAAATCTGAGTGGAACAGACTCAATGCTCTTGTTCAGCGCAATATAATTGCGTATAGGGAAGTGTGTTGGATTGAAGCCACATCAAAACTCGATTATCGCAATGGTAAACAATTCTGGCAAAAATTCCTACAACCTACTGGTCAAAAGACTGTTCCAAAATCCCACCTGACAAATTCTAAAAAACTCCACTGATAAAGCTGAACTTTTCGCTGAGTATCAGGAAAACAGTTATAAAGTACCTAATAACTTACTTTGCAATACGTTATCAGAAACAAACAATATGGTAAATGATTTGTTAAAAATGCTCGCAGGTAGCCCTGAAATAAAAAGATGGGATACAGAAATTATTGAAATAAAGAAATCAATTACGGAAATGAAAGTCAGAGCGGAGAGCGATCAGCGAATAGCATATGGCACGCATGAGGTAGCTTTATTTGAAGAACTAAAACGAATCAACAAGATCGCATCTGCAAAGGAAGAGTAGATGAAAATATATGTACATCAGCGCAAAAGTTCGAAACGGGGTGAATGCAATGTAAATGAATGGGGGTTGAAGGTGAATCTGGGATTCGAACGGTTGTTCAAGCAAACAGAAAACTGGCAGGATCAACAAAGCCGAGACATCGAGGCTACGATGCAGGGTTCAGACAGGACTACCTCAGTATGGGGACAGACCGAACCCCAGCATAATTGGTAAAGGAATCGTAATCAGAGCCATCACCAAGCCCATGGGGGCAGTGAAAATCACCGTAGTACGAGTCAAGGGATAAAACTCCAAAATAATCAACGTCGGTCGCTTTGTAGCATCATCACGTTGCCAGAAGGTAGCACCAAGATGATCATATTGTTAGAAGAGCGTCGTCACCATTAATAAGAAGAAGGGAAAAGCTGGAGGACATAATAGCATCTGGAGGGCAGACATAGTATTGGAGATACCGTCATTAACCAGGAAGTCTGTCACCTCTACAACAGACATTACATACAGCTTCTTCAGGTCAACACGGCAGTTTTTTCAAGCATGATATCGGACTCTCATTATCGTACTCTCAGCGATCGATATGAGTTCAATTAATTAATAATCGCAATAAGCAATTCCTTAATAAATCATAAATTAAATGAGATCCTCTAATAATATATATCTAAATTGACGAATCTAATTCATCAAAGATATATAAAATGTATAATTAAATGCAATCTAATATATATTAATCAATCAATCATAAGTAACTTAGTAAAATTAAGAAGAATATATATATATATATATATATATATATATATATAACCAGCTGTATAATCTTGATATGTAAATAAAAGCCAGAAAGAAAACAATGAAGGTACAAGGTCGTCATATTCGACAACCTACACACATCTGTACAAATAAAAACATTACACCAGTTACGCGCCAATAAGAAGCGAGCAACATATGATCACATCAAAAGCTTTGTACTTGACGAAACGACAAGCTCTCATTGATGTAGATATATACGTCTCCGATATAGCCAATAACTTTTCTTATTATTTTAAAATAACGATTTAGTTTGTCGGCTTATGCAAGTTTGGTCAGGAAATTTCATTCTGCCACAACTTTATGAATGTTCGTTAAGCTTTTTAACCTTTTGGCGCTTAACAATCTGATTGTATATTAGTTTAACGTATTTTTGAGGAAGGCGTTTTTCTATGAGATACTTTGACGCATCAAGCTATTATTTCCACCGGTGGTGTAACCCACCACTTTTAGAAATCACCACTACTTGCAGTTTCACGAGATAACGGTCAACAAAATAATGCAACTTTGATCCTGTAAATTTTCGTTACGTATCAGGAAGAAACTTTTGATTAGCCGGAAGTATAACCTTCCTAAAAATTTTGTAGCAGAGGTTTCTTCGAACTACGACTTTATTACGGCAGACGCAAATAATATATAAAAATGCGATATTAGTGGGATAATAGCAATGCGATATTAGTGGGATATCTAGAGGATACAGACCACGATCACTGTACTCGTGTATATTTCACAATACAAAACTACTATGTCTTGAAGTAGGAAATCTAGCTAGAGAAGCTGGGATATAGCTCTTATGCTTACGGATATTCTATAAGACACTGAGGGTTAGAATTAGCATTCCAATAATTGCGATTACTTTTATAATTCTATAAATGTTAGAGGATAGTGAAGACTTTTAAATAAAAGAAAAATATAAAATATCTTCCGGTTTTCCCTAAAAACACATTTAATTAGATTAATAATACGTTCATAAAAATTAATTGAGTTCGCACGTCAAACTCGAAACTATACTTATTAAGCGATGTATGGTTTCCGTACCTTCACATTTCACAGATCAAATGTGTGGCAAAGGCGATAGTTGCGGATTTATGGGAGCGACATCAAATTAAAATATGAACCAGCCACTGAGAATTCCTTAAGCTACAATAGTTTCAGTTAATATGTCTCATAAAATGTTTGCTCATAAAATTTTAATAAATTACAGACGTCATCTTGATAAAGTACGAGATATAATCTTTATTGGATAAATATTTTATAACTCTTAACAAAACATACCTTAAAAGCATAATAAGAACAATAAATGAAATAATCTACAATCAAACTTGAGTACACTCATACATACACAATAAGGAACTGGAAGTAATCACATCCCACTTTCGGACACACTAGCATAGAAATACGTTAATAACCTAAATAACCTAAATTTAATCAACACCCACGTACGATTCACAGAAACATATACGAAAATACTTGTATTATATAACAACAAACACCCACTGATATATAAATATTAAGTTCAACGAATAATCGATATTTAAAAACTCGATATTTTGATTTATAACTTAATTGTAAAGTATTAAACTAATTTTTGAGGTAACCAACATTCTAATTTCTCAATTCTATTTTCAAACTTTATTTAGATTATATTTTTAGCGTTGAATTTGCGATTGAAATAGTTTCGAAATTATCGAGAACATTGGAGTAATTTCTCAGGTTTAAATAAAGCCTTCAAAAGTTAGCTGGAAAATATGGAGTAAACGAATCATATTGTCTAGTTTAATCATTTTTTCTATGGTGTTCAATTGTTAGTAGATCTGAAAACCAAAAATATTCACGTTTGTGGCATGATTAACCCCATTAGAAGATCACTTGCAAACTTCATATCTGATGAGAAACTGAAAACATACCAGTCTCAATATTTTGACTTGGTAGCTATAAAGTGGATAAACTGTAGCTGTAAAGTAGTGAGTAGTTTATATTTGTTATCAACTTTTCTTGCTCCTAATGGCAAAACAGAACTTGAGATAGAAAAACAAGGATTCGTTCTGACTTATGAAAATATCCTGTCCACTTACTTGCCTTGTGCGACTATAATATAAACATGAACATGAGTTCCTAGATACAACCCATGTTAGAAGCTTGTGTTTTACATAAATATTTAAATGTGGAGAAATAGTCTATGAAAGGTTTTAAGAAACGAGCAGATAATTTCCTGATAGGATAAAAGTATCCTGAAGGATAAAAGATTATCTATTAATTCTAATATGAAAATCGAAACAATAAAAAACCTTTTGAAACCTGGGTAAGTGGGAAAGCTGATCAACCAAAACGAGATTCCAGACGCCGTTGTGTCAAGTTCAGGGGCGATACTCAACTGAGCTCGCGGTCAGAAATTAAAAAAAATTAGATCGTCAACTCCGGCGCGACCAGGGATTCCTACGGCGTTGTCCGCGCGACAATGGGATGCTTTGACACACTATTTTAAATTGAAATTAACATAAATATTCTTTATAACTACTATAGTTATTATTTTTTTTAACACCACGAAGTTTTTTATTCCCTACCTGATCGCTATAAATAACATATGCATTATACATAATCGTGCTAAGAAACATGCAAATAATTTCTTTACAAATCGTTCATTGCTACTGTAGACCATAGGGGGAAGCATGCATTTGTGGGTGCAGGCGAGCGTTGTCTTGCACGTAAAGGTTGAGCCAGCGTTAATAACGTAAGCGCACGGAAATATGTAGACTGGATAAGTCTAATTTTCGTCTCATTTTTAAATAATCGTCAAAACCATATCAAAATCCATTGTGTAGTTTAGAAGAACAACGCGTTCAAACAGAGAGACGCGGATAACAACTTCATTTTATATTCCGGGTGTCCCAATAGTGTGTCCAACTCCAATTGCTCCTATATCATATTATATGAAGAAAAATTTCCAAAGCAGAAGTGTCTAGGACTTTAAGCTACATAAACTACAAATACTTTCATGTATACAGGCTGTTCCATAACTGCAGGCCGAACACAAAATACATTGTTTTAAATGGAATGCTATACTTTTTAGTTGATAATTCGATTCTACGTATTTTTCATAACTTTCAATCTAAAACTTGGTAAGTCTATACCAGGTGTTTCAAAAGT
>WYDF02266633.1:0-18562 GCA_009867245.2 Adranes taylori
ATTACGTAAATTGAATGATAATGATTGTTTTATTAATCCATGATAATACTTTGCTGTGCCGCTTTGAAACATTAAATTATTTCTGGATGATATATATTTTTTATTCCAGAAATTTATTTTAAGAGGATTTCTTTATTTATGGTTTACGGCATGCTTAGACATAAAATAACGTGATACAGGTGATAACTAATAGTATGATAGTTATAAAAGGATATACATTTAAATAATTAATTTGAATAAATGTCTTCTGATCATTTTTCACTGTCCTGACTTGAACAGATACAATTCACCTGGTTAAATCAGCTTTAAATCATCTGGATTTATTGCAAATGAGAACTTAATTACATCTAGTTAAGATTACATTTAGCTTCAAAACGATCAGGTAACTTGGACCAAACATGTTGCACAGAGAGGGGACAATGGAAATGCAGGGGGGTACTCAGAATTTTCTATGTAGCACTTACTTATTTCAATCACCATATTGGTTTTCCAAATGGCAACTGTCAAACGACGTCATTGCTGGAAGCGGAGCCTAAACTGAACAAATTAAGTAAAAAATATTGTAATATATTCTTAAAAAAAGATAAAAGGAATGGTGAATGCAACCTGAATCGACCGAAACATTTGCATATATTTTATACATTATATTTAATACTGCTACATTAGAATATGTAATCAACATGGTGAATGCGCCGAGGGTCTAGTGAGGAGGTAGTAGCCTAGAATTGTCCGTTTTCCTCGATCTGCATACTACAAACTTTGACAAATCTCCCCCCATTCTGGCACACCATCACTACCGTCTTTCCACATTCACAACCATACCTCTCCTCAATATCCATTTACTCTCAATTGATCACTTCATTCATTTCTTCCCTATTACTCGGCATACATACTATATAATCCGCATAACCTGTTTTTGTTTTCCAATTACCTGGCCATTCCTTAAACCGACAAATAAATTTTAAATAGACTTGCATCCAACGTGTACCCCTGCCTTACTCCTTTATTTTCACTTTAAATCACTCTTAAACTCTATCCCTCAGTCTTGCTCGTACCTTAGTCCCTTCATACATCCTTCTTATCATATCATATCAATTTCTATCTACACCCGTACCTTCCATTCTCTCCCACAACCTCTCCCTATTTATTTTATCAAAAGCTGCTTTCAAATCTAAAAACCTCCTCTCTTCCATTCCTCTGGTATATACTAATTAAAACAAATTATATATTGATATAAAATTCGAAACCGTACGCCTCTGAAGACAACACATTTAAAGAAGAAATCACGATCACTACTTAAACTAATTACATTTCGACCAGACACCTCCCATACGATTATATCCCCAATGTTTTTGCATATGAAATCCAATGCGAAAAACCAATGGTTGAGCGCATCCGTTGGATTTGATCCAAGTAAAAAACATCCAATTAATATAGTGCGAACAATGCGCAAGCGCGCTCCACAACTAATTTAGAGTAACAAAAGAATAGTAATGCGAGTAGCGCGCAAAACAATTTACGAATCCTTAACGGAAGGATCAAATGCACGCACTCGAAAAAATTTATTGGATTTCGCTTTTTTAAATGAAATTAAAAATGTATTTCGGTTCTTAATTTATGTGCTGCCTATACGATTTATATTTAATTTAAATAGTGCGAGTTTTAAATCAATATTTTTTAAATAAATTATCTCGCGATAGAATAGTCTATAATTTTGAAATTTTCTATTCGTTGTGATAATCATCCTGCAGTTGTTTGAATTATTTTCTATCCAAATTAGGATTTGTTTTCCTCTTAATTGATATAAAGGTAAATATATTTTTATTAACGTTGATTGGTCCATAATAAGGTTCTTTAAGAAAATGTTTTCTAAAAAAATGCACTCCCTTTTTCGCTTTAACTTATTTCACTTATATATTAACCATCATCAGGCTAAAAAATTTTCTTATTAAATATTAAATCCTAATTTCTCATATGCTATACTTTTAAGTAATTTTTTTAGTCTGATGATAATTAATATATAAGTGAAACTGATCGCACTAAATTGAAACAAAATAAGGAATACATTTTTTAATAAAACATTTAAATATATTTTTCTTGAAAGAATAGTATTTTAAGTATATAAAATTTGAAATGACAAAAATAATTTACTACTTTCAATATTTCATACATTATGTTGAGTTCGAGTTTAATTTATTGAAATAATGAGTTAGTTTCTTAGTGAAAGTTGGATGTAAATTATTAATACAATTCGTCAATGAGTTCACCACCTAATATAGAAGTAATATGTACAAACACAAATAAATACATTCTATTCAATTGAAAGTAGGTGACCTTGAAGAATCTTTAAGTTATTATAGGCAATATCTAAAGAATCATTAAAGTTAGATCCATCATGTTGGGTATCGTTTTAAAGAAAATCATAAGGTCTATCGGAATCTGTGAAAATATACAGCATATTACTTAAAAATTAAAAAAAGATGTATTCCCTTACAATTGGCTTAAAAGATTCTACTATTGAAATTGCCGAGATAAAAGCCTTCTAGTGTTGTATAAGTTCCCTAAGTTTTACTTTCTCACCTTTCATAGGAAGCGAGTTATTTTTAAAGGTCAAATTACTCGTTAAAGAGACCCATCATGTTGGGTATCATTTGAAAGAAAATCAGAATCTGTAAAAATATACAGAATATTACTAAAAAAAAAAGTATTTATTCAAAATGGACTCAAGCTCTCTTGAAACTCTCGAGCTAAAGGCCTTCTAGTGTTGTATAAATTTCCAAAGTTCTATCTTTGAGCCATCATAGGAACTGAGATATTTAAGGTAGCACACTTTTTTCGAGGTCAAATTACACCGAACTTTATCGCGCAAGAGACCCATCATTTTAAAGAAAATGATAAAACCTATCAGAATCTGGAAAAATATATAGAATATTATTAATGAAAAATTGTATTTATTCAAAATTGGCTCAATAGATTCTACAATTGAAACTGTCAAGATAAACGCCTTCTAGTGTTGTATAAGTTTGCAAAGTTTTATTTTTTGTATTACATTTTTTTTCAAGTTCAAATTACTCCGAACTTTATCGTTAAAGAGACTCATCATGTTGGGTATCGTAGAATCTATAAAAATTTACAGAATATTACTAAAAAATAAAAAAAGTATTTACTCAAAATTGGCTCAAAAGATTCTACAATTGAAACTGTGGAGATAAAGACCTTCTAATGTTGAAAAGTTTCCAAAGTTTTATTTTTTGGGTTTTCATAGGAACCTAGATATTCGAGGTACTACACTTTTTCAAGGTCAAATTCCGAACTTTACCGTTAAAGAAGCCGAATGTTAGGTGGCGTTTTAAATAAAATAGTAAAGCCTATCAGAATCTGCCTATTACTAACAAAATTTTAAAAAAGTATTAATTCAAAAGGGAAGGGCTTGTGGTGGGATAATTACAGGGGTTAGGAGGGGAATTGAGAGGTGATAAATGGGAACTGGGATTGGGAGGGGGCCTATAGAATGGGTATCAAGGTTGGAGGACTGGAATGGAGTATATTCATGAGTGATATGAGTGAAAGGACAAGGATGGATCGATGATTATGGGACACAACTGTATGGGTGTTTGGAATGTTAGGATAGGAGAAAATGGAGGAAGATCGATGGGAAAAGAAGAGGTGTACGTAAAAAGAAAGTAGAATGACAAGCTGGTAAATGGGGAGGGAAGAAAGTTCTTGAAATGGATGGAAGAAGAAGGGTAGCGTGTTGGAAATGGGTGTACGGAAGGGAATTGGGATAGTAATGTGACGTTTAAGGGGCATGGTGGTGGAACAGTAATAGATTATATGGTGATGAGTGTGAAAGATGGGGATTTGCTAGAATATATGAGAATGGAATCCGACCACTTCGCAATAGGAACTGAATGGAAGGTGGGGGGTGAAATGAGAAAGTATATATGAGAAACCAGTGAAAGTGAATGAAGTAACGAGAGGATATATATGGAATGCAAACTCAAAAAAAAAAGAGTTGACTGAAAGGTTAATGAAGGTTTCATGGTATGGCATGAGTAGTATAGATGAGGCGTCAGGAATGGTTGAAAGTATGCTCGATAGGATGAATGAGAGGATGTGGGTGAGGAAGAATAGAGAAGGAAATATGGAGGTGGATCAAGAATGGATTAAGAAGAAAAGAAAGGTAAGGGCGATACTTAGAAAAATAAGGGAAGGTGAAGCTGAGTGGGAGGAATATAATAGTGCTAGAGATGAGTTGTTAAGTGAATAAAAGGGCAAAAGAAAGGATGAGGAGGAAGGAAGAAGAGGAGGTGAGTAAATTGCGTAACGAAAGGGACGTATGGAGTTATTGTAGAAAGAAGAGCGATAGTATGGAGTTATTGTTTGAGAAGAAGGGGGATAGTGGGAAGAAAAGTAGAAAGATGTAAGATTAACTTAAGTGAATGGGAGGAGAAATGTAGGAAAGACGGGTTCGTAGAGGACACTGGGAGAATAGGTGATAAGGATGAAGAACGGGGAATGGCGAGGTCGGACTGTAGTGATACACTCCCATACATCTACTGGTATGTAGTGATACAAATAACATACCAGTGGATGTATGGGAGTGTTTGGATGAGAATGGAATGTGTGCGCTAGTTAGGTGAATGAATAAGATATGGATGGGTGAAGAAAAGGTACCGGATGAGTGAAAAAAAGTTGAAATTGTGCCAGTGTATAAGAGAGGAAACAGAATGGATGTTAATAATTATAGGGGAGTGATTGTAATGGATGGATTATATAGGTTGTATGCGAGGGTCATAAATAGAAGTTTGGGAAGAGGAAATTAGAGAGAAGAGAATATTGTCTACTACGCAGAATGGTTTTATTAAAGATAGGGGGACTGCGGACAATATAGTCACTTTAAATTACTTAATGAATAGGAGATTGGAAAAAGGAAAAAAGTTATACCTTCTATTTGTTGACCTGAAAGCCGCGTTTAATAAGATTGTAAGGGAAAGACTGTGGGAGAGAATGGGGAGAGCAGGGCTATCGAGAGGAATTGTAAGAATGATAAAAGAATTGTATGAGGGCACAACAGTAAGAGCAAGAGTGAATGAGTGTGTCAGCATGGTTTGAGACCAAAAGAGGAGTAAGACAGGGTTGTCCATTTTAAGCTCTTGTTTGTTTAACACCTGTCAGATTTAGAGGCAGTTTTAGAGAAAGGACAAGCAGGTGGTCTGAAAATTGGAAGAGTAAAGGTATGGTCTCTTACATATACCAATGACATAGTATGTATGGCGAGTAGCATATAGGAGATGAAAGAAATGATTGGGAGAGTGGAAGAATATTTGGATAAGAGGGGACTGTTAATGAATGTGGATAAAACGAAAATAATGGCATGTAAGAAGGGCGAGAGGAATGGCAGGAATGAGGAGTTTGATACAGAAGGAAGCGAAATTGAAAGAGTAAAGATCTATAAGTATTTAGGTATTACGTTGGAGCAAAATGAATCTTTTAAAGAAGATTTTGAAATGGCGACTATGAAAGCAAGGGCTGTAATTGAGAGAATGACAAATGTGTGGGAAAGATACTTTGGGGAGTCGGTGAGAATGAGGATGAAGTTGATGTATGTGTGAACAGTGTTATGATGTACTACGAGGCAGAAGCATGGGCGGTTGAAGAAAGGGAGAAGATGGAAAGAATGCAAGTGGAATGCTTAAAAAGGATATTGGGACTGGAAATGAGTACAAGGAGTGAGATTGTTATGTAAGAGGTAGGAAAATTCAAATGTTAGCATGAAGGAGTGAAAAGAATGATTAAATTGGAAGGGAAGGTATTGAGCGATGAAGGTTATAAGTTGGTTCGTGCAGTGTACATGGAAGGAATGCTGAAAGGAGATTACGAAAGTTGTGGGAATTGTTGGATTAAGAATAGAATGAAGGTGAATCGGAGGATCGCATGGTCAACGGAAAGATGGAATGAGAAGATGATGGGAGGGAATGAGGCGGTGAATGAAATGGTGGAAAGGAGGAAAGAAAAGCAAGCGAATGTTAGAATCATAGGTGAGAGTAGATATAATTGTAGGTATATGGGGATAAAGGAAGAGGAAGGAATTGCAAAATATCTATTATCAGGAATGGATAACAGAATAATTGCTAGGTTTAGATACGGGAACGAAGAAAGAGGAAATAAGTACTCGATGAAAGATATAGAAAGAATGTGTAGAATTTATGGAATGCAAGAAGAAAAGTGGAACCAGTGGTTTAAGAAATGTGAAGGAATTGAATGGAGTGAGAAAGAAATGGAAGAAGGGGAAAATTGAAGGGTAAGTTTAGGGCAGGAGGGTACGGGATTAAATATAATGAAGAGTTCTTAGTGAGATACGAAAGAGAACCTGAAAGAGGAATATGAAGAGGGTGAATGGGTGGTAGACTGATAATGAAACGAGGAAAGGAAGGGGATGGGGTGTAAGTGGAGTTATAGTGCAGATATAGGGGAAGAGAAGAAAGTTAAGGGGCATATCAAATATAATCAGAAAAAGGGAGAAGAAACCTATAATTTGTAATTGACAATTTTGAAGTGCAGTGTTTTGTTAATTTAGAGTTAATTGTTAGGGTTTATAAATGAGTTATAAATAATATATTAAGGGATTCTAAATGTTTTTGTAGGATATGTTATATGCCGATAAAGGTTGATCTATACAGGATAATACTAACAAGTTCTTAAAAAAATTGACTCAATAGATTCTACAATTGATACTGTCACGATAAGCCTTCAAGATAAACTAAATATAGCGCAACTGGAACTAATCGAGGCAGGTTCGGCTATAAAATAAGAACCATGTTGAAACCATGTACAAATAATTTTTATTCGTACAGGGTTGTATTTAGAACACAATTTTGAAACGAATCTATAAAAAATCCAGCTCCGTATTTAAAAAAAATATGTTGATGGTGTCTACGCAGTTATGAAACATTATATTATATTAAGTGTTGACTGCATACTTAAGTATGTTACTTATGCAACAAAAAATTAGAATGCTAGACTAAATTTTAGAAAATTGCAAAATTTAGTTTTTTGTAAAATTTGAAATGCGGCTCTGAAAATTTGAATGCTCATGTTATTTTTTAATTATCTACATTTTTCCCCATTTAAACATTTCTTGTATCTTGTAGTAGGGCCCATTGAGGGTTTTGTGCCCCACGTTAGGCGACACTTTATGTAATCGGGCTGTTTCAGACTGTTCAGCCGATAACAATGTCTTCTACTCTAGGAGATAGGAATACTGTGTACTGTCTCGATTAGAAAGTACACACCCTGTATAGTATGTAATAGATAGAAAAACATATTAATATCAGGTGATGAAATATATATTTTGTTTCTCTGGGAATATCGCTGGGTAGTAGCACTACATAGTAGCACAAGAAAAACCCATTATGATAATATATTTACAGAAGCATTAGTAGATGGCACCTATTTCATAATAAGTGTTTACAGTTATTGACCACAAGAAATGACTAATATAAGTTAACGCTACATTGAAACGTTGATAATAAATTCCCGATTATTTAATAATTAATTACTTAATAAGATAGCGTATTAGCAATTAATTGAATTAAAATATTTTTAATTTTATTCGGTGTATAAAAATGTTTATACTAAATAGTAATAAACCTAATTGATTAAAAAGCTGTAGGGACTTCATAAATAAATTTCTCGTTAATTTAGAAAATCGCATAGAATTTCTCGTCCAATTAGAATATCAAAATGAATGAAGTGAACAGGGCCTATACAGCAAAACCTATCATAGTGTATGGAGTTCTAGTCGCCTGGTGGCCTAAAGTGGAGCAGTAAAAAGCTCAGAACTTACGACAAAAACTACACAGAACTGCATGTCTGAACACAATGTCAGGAATGTGAATTCATCAAGGCATGTTTTTGTAAACGCCAACGTCTAACATTATTTTCCGTGATAACAAACTGTTGGGCGGTTGTTTCTACAGCACGCTCTACCATAACCTTAAAATTAAGTCATACCATCACTCGTCTGCAGCAACCCATTCTGCTTTTAAAATTATCATTACATATATTTTTGATCCTGGCAATTTCACGAGCTTTTAACTCTATTGTTATGGGAAATCCCCTTTTCGCGTATTTCAATAACTTATTCGCTACCTTATTGGCAATCGCTTCAAATTCTCCTTTCTTGGACCTCTGGAATACTTTTCTTCAGGAATGTGAATTCATCAAGGCATATTTTTGTAAACGCCAACGTCTAACATTATTTGCCGTGATAACAAATTGTCTGGCGGCCGTGAAGTTGTTGGTGGTTTCTGCAGCACGTTCTACCATCATCTGAAAATTGGATCAAAACATCATTCGCCTGCAACCCATGCAACATGCAACTCATGCTAAAGGTAGCAACCCATGCTATCTTTAAAATTATCTTCCGATATATTTTAGATGCTTGCAATTTCACGAGCTGTCAACTCTCTTGTTATGGGGAACCCCTTACTGCGTATTTCGATGTCGTAATCCGATACTTTATTGGCAATCGATTCAAATCCTCCTTTCTTCGACCTCTGCAATGCATTTCTTCGGGAATTTGAATTCATCAAATTATCTTTTTGTTAATGCCAACGTCTAACATTATTTTCTGTCATACCAAATTGTCCGGCAGACGTACAGTTGTTGGTTGTTTCTGCAGCACGCTCTGCCATAACTTCAAATTGGATCTAATCATCATTGGCCTGCACCATCCCATGCTAACATTAAAATGATCTTACGGTATATTTTCGTTCCTTGCAATTTCGCGAGCTTCTAACTTTCTTGTTATGGGAAACCCCTTTCGCGAATTTTCATGACGTAGTCCGCTACCTTATTGGCAGTCGATTCAAATACGTCATTTCTTGGGCATCTGAAATGTTCAGGAATGTGAATTCATCAAGTCGTGTTTTTGTATACGCCAATGCCTAACATTATTTTCTGTGATACCATATTGAATGGCGCACGTGCAGTTGTTGGTGCCTTCTGCAACACGCTGTATCATAACCTTCAAAATGGATCGAACCCAAATCGAAGCATGATTCACCTGCACCAACCCATGTTGAGTTTAAAATTATCTTCCGGTATATTTTCGATCCTGGCAATTTCGCGAGCTTTCAACTCTCTTATTATGTCTAATCTCTTTCCGCGTATTTCCATGATGTAGTCCGCTACTTTATTGGCAATCGATTCAAATCATACTTTCTTGGCTCTCTGAAATGCTTTTCGTCTGGAATGTGAATTCATCAAGCCGTGCTTTTGTAAACGCCAACGTCTAACATAATTTTTCGTGAGACCAAATTGTCTGGCGGACTTACAGTGGTTGATCCCTTCTGCAGCACGCTCTATCATAACCATCAAATTGGATCGAACCCAAATCGAATCATCATTCACCTGCACTAACCCACGCTGACTTTAAAATTATCTTTCGGTATCTTCTCGATCCTTGCAATTTCGCGAGCTTTCAATTCTCTTGTCATGGGTAACACCTTTCCCCGTATTTCCATGACGTAGTCCGCTACCTTATTTGCAATCCATCAAATCATCGTTTCTTGAGCCTCTGGAATGCTTTTCTTCAGAAATGTGAATTTATCAAGTCACGTTTATGTAAACGCCAACGTCTAACATTATTTTCCGTGATACCAAATTGTCTGGCGGACGTACAGTTGTTGGTTGATTCTGCAGCACGCTCTACCATAACCTTAAAAATGGATCCAACTATTTTTCGCCTACAGCAATTTCGCGAGCTTTCAATTCCCTTGTTATGGGGAACCCCTTTCCGCGTATTTCCTTGACGTAGTCCGCTACCTTATTGGCAATCGATTCAAATCCGTCCTTTTTTGGGCATCTGGAATGTTTTTCTTCTGGAATGTGGATTCATCAAGTCATCGTTCCGTAAACGCCAACGTCTAACATTATGTTCCGTGATAACAAATTGCCTGGTGGCCGTAAAGTTGTTGTTTGTTGCTGCAGCACACTGTACCATAACCTTAAAATTGATTTTCTTCATAAGTGAATGATTTTCTTCAGGAATGTCAATTCATTAAGTCCTGGTTTTGTAAACGCTAACGTTTAACGTTTTTTTTTTTCGTTACATCAAATTTTCTGGTGGACGTAGTTGTTTCAGCAGCACGCACTACCATAACCTTAAAATCTGAATCATCGTTTCTGCGTATAATTGCGATTTTTTTGAATTCTTTATCTGTCAGTATACCTGTCACGTCAAAATCTGTCAGAAATAACGACTTAAGTATGTGTAGAGTATGCCACATTTTGAATGCTCTCATTACAACGTTGCCATTGCGCTAATCGTCAGTAAAAATTTGGAAATTTTTCGTAATTATCTTACAAAATTTCTCAGGAGGTTATACAAAAGAACACGATTTGAGTTTCAGCAGATATTAAACAACGTAAACATATTTAATAATTGAGAAATTTATATTACTGTTCAACCTAGTACTTATGCAATAAAATTAATTAGAAATAAATACCACATCATAGAAATGCATACAACAACGTAGAGTAATTGTAATTATTTCTGCATTTTAAGTGACTAGCTCTATGTCCTTACTTAATGTCAAGAAGCAATGTCAAGATAAAATAAACATAAATCTGATTTTTTTTTTCTTATTAGCAAATATAACTGAACATAATTCGCATAATAATTCGCGATAAATACAATGAATATAATTGCATAAAATAATTGAAAGGAATTTATAAGAATAAATAAATTTTTAATTATAATATTTAATATTTAGATGAATGAATTATTTAATTAAATCAAAAGTGTATTTAATTATTTTACACTAACACAATAGAATATATAAATAATCTTTTATTATATACCATACGTTAAGTCGTAGATATAGACATATAAAAGATACTGGAATTTTGAAACTCCATCATGCCTCCAGAGAATTTCAGCTGATTGGTACATAATGCGAGCGAAAATGTGTACACATATAATTTCTTACACCTTGTCACACGATTGCATTTGTATGACTTTAATATTTGTAATAGAATACAGCATTGCCACATCTTAAATTGTAACGTTTTTTGCGACATCTCCAGAATCACTGTTGATAAAAGCTTCATATTGACGTGCCCTACGAATGATTTTGTTTTTGTTTCAAATATTGTTTTTATAAAATAAAACCTATATACAGAGTGTCTTTTAAAATTTGCAAACCTTGTAGAACTTTTTCTCGAAAATCCTGCCATAAGTTTGTTTTTAAACTTCTATATCGAAAGATTCGTTAGTTGTCAAGCTATTTAAAAAAACAGATGATTCAGAATAATATAACCTTGAACATAAAGTGTATTATTTTATGTAATTTGGCTACTACGAAAATTGGAAAAATAAACGGTCGTTTAAAATTCAAGTTTATTTGATTGAATTCTATTCAATAAGTGTATTCTACTTTTAAGTTTCTAGTATATTTCTAGATTTTCTATTGCTAATTAACCATGAAGCCAATCATTGAAGAATAACATCATTCTGAAGAACAATCATAGTGCATATTTCTAATAAATTCCATAACTACAGTTCTTCGATAATTTACTCTAATTCTTAAAAAATCAATAAACTTAATATGCAGTATTTTGTATTTAACAAACCGTAATGTGAGGTTACTTTGTGACAACTAATGTTACTTTGGGACAGCAGGTCATAAAACTAAAAACTGACACCTGGTGGGCTTAATATAATACTAATTTAAATTTTTGTACTATCTATGTGCAATATTATACATAAAATTTGGCAACACTGGCACAAAATGCAGATATCTTTCTTACCGACATAACCATTAAAAACACATGTTTCTCTTATTGCTCTATTTATAAACACAATAGAATAAAAAATTATTTTATTGATTTAATATTTAACAGTTCTAAAAAGAAAATATTTACTTATCATAAAGAGAAATGTTGACTGGGTATTTGGAGGGAGAAGGAGGATTAGAGAGTATAAAGGTGGTGTGTTGGAATGTTGCCGGTTTGAAGAGTAAATTAAGAATGGAGGATTTCAATGTATATATACGCTCTTTCGATGTAATTGGACTGGTGGAGAGATGGCTGGAGGTTGGTAACTGGGAGAAGGTTGAAAGAATATTGCCAAATGGTTTCAATTGGAGAATACAAGGAGCAATGAGAGAGCATGTAAAGGGTAGAGTGTTTGAAAGGATAATAACTTGTGTAAGAATAGGAATAGATGAGAAAAAATTGATAATTGGGATTGGGAGGGGGCGTATGATAGGGTGATAAACTTGGGTGGAAATAGAACGCGGTGGTGATGGTGTATGCGAATAAAGAATGGACTTGTTTTAAGAGAAGGGTGAATGAAAGTATCAGAATGAATGAAGATTGCTGGGATATGATTGCGATAATGGGAGATTGGATGTTCGGGTTAGAGAAAATGGAGGAAAATACTTTTAAAATGAAGAGGTATATGTGGAGAGAAAATCCAAGGATTAGGTGATAAATGTGGAAAGAAAGAAAGAACTTTTTGGAATGGGCGGCACAGCAGGGGTGGTGTGTGAGAAAGAAATGGTTGTGCCGATGGAGATTGGGATGGCAACTTGACATTTAGGGGGCATGGTGGATGATCTGCGGTTGATTATGTAGTAATGAGAGTGCTGGCGATAGGTTGGATTATATGAGAGTTGGCGACAGGATAGAGTCGAACCACTTTCCATTGGAGACTGAATGGGTGGTAGGGAAGAAAGAAGAGGTTGATTGGGAGCGTATGGAAAGGTGGTTTATGAAGAAGGAAGGTATGAATGGAATGAGAGAACAAAAAAAGAGACGGTTGAGAGGTTAAGTAAGGTAATATGGGAAGGATTGAATACTTTAGAAGAAGTGACTGAGATGGCATAAGAGTTTCTGGAAAAGAGGAAAAGAAACAATTCAGGAAGAATATTAAGGAGGAATACAAGGAAGTGGATGATGAATGGATCGAAATGAAAAGGAAGTTTAGGGACAAATTGAGGAATGTGAGAAATGAAGAGGTAGATTGGGAAGAGTATGACTGTGCCAGAGAGGAGTGTAAAAGGGAGGACTACAAGGTAAAAGAAAGGATGAGGAGAAGGTGTTAAGTAAGATTAATAGTGAAAGTGAGGTATGGAGATATATGAGAAGTAAAGGAGTTGTAGGGGGAAACAGAATGAAGTGTTGTGTGGGAGGTTAAGTATGGAAAGAAGAGTGCATAGAAGAAAATTGGAAGGGGAAGCGTAGGGAAGAAGGAAGGGATTTAGAGATGACGGAAGTTAAGGATGTAAAGGAAATAAGTCCTTCCACATTTTTCCACACGATAGATTGACATAGAGATGTTGAAAAACGGGAGCCGGGGACATGCGGACCAAATAGGGTGCCAGTGGATGTATCGGAATGTCTGAATGTTGAGGGGATGAGTGCATTGGTAAGGGTGGTGAATAAAGTATGGAAAGGAGAGAAGAAAGTTCCGGATGAATGGAAAAAAGGAGAAATAGTGCTAGTGTATAAAAGAGAAAACAGAATGGAAGTCTTTAGTTATAGGGGGGTTATGATTATGGATGGTTTGTGTAGGTTATATGCGAGGGTAATTAATAGGAGGTTAGAAGAAGTCATGGAAAAGGGAATTCTGTCAGATACTGAGAGTTGGTTTATTAGAAGGAAGGCTACTGCTTTGTAACACTGGGAGGGGATAACATTGTAATACTAAATTACATTACGAACAGAGAAATTTCGAAAAAAAAGAAGTAATATCTCGTTTTCGTTAATTTTAAATCTGCGTTTGACAGGTGTTTCAATAAGGATGATCGAAACACCTTTGGTTTTATTTATTTTGGCTCTATTTTCTATTGTCTAGGATGTAGTTGTTGACCTTAATACGAATCTTCTTTGTTTTTCTTTTCCTTAATATGTTGAGGAAGATTATTATAGTCTCGCATTAGGTGAGATCCGGATGCTTTTGCCTCTGTTGGTTATAAAACTCTATAAGTGAATGTGCTTTTTGTTCTTGTAGGATGGATGTGGTTGTTGCTGATTTCTGTTGTAATGACATTTGTTTTCTGTGTTTTGCTGATGATATCATGTGCTTAGATATAATTTTCATATTATACTAATTCTTATATGCTTAAGTTATCTATAATATTTACTAAATCTAGTATTGGTGTTCTCCAGTTCAAATTATATAGCGCTTTTAGCGCCTTGTTTAAACATCTCTGTACTCTATTTATAACGCTTTTACCACATTGGCCCCAAGTTATTATTTCATATCTCAAATGCGTACTGCACCGCTGATAGATGATATAGTTGATGTTATTTTATTTATATGCGCTTCCCTATGTAGGGCGTCATTTAATTGTATTCCCAGGTAGTTTGTACAATTTTTTTTATTTATATATTTTCTTAATTGTAGATTAATTTTTCTTTGTATTTATTTTTAACGGATGCCCTTAAGCCACATATGGTATCTATAAAGATCATTGTTTATTTTTCTTTGTAGATCGTTATTTTTTCCAGAGTTAAGTAAGATGGTAACATCAGCAAAGAATTTGTAATGTGCATCCAGATTTTTGCTTTCATGTTCAAGATATATACACGATACAAAATTGATCCCAATATAGATCCCTGTGGCAATCCTTTAGTTATTTTATTAGATTGTTTCATTTACATCTAATACTTTTTGACTCAAAAATTCCAAGAGTAATGAGTGATCTCCTATGTCGAACGACTTTTGTAGATCAATTTTTCTTTTCCATCCTGCTATGTATAACCTTTTCAATAATCTTAGAACAAATGCTTAAGACTGTAATTTCCAAGCAATGTTCGGCTTCCAGATTTAAAAATAGGCGTTAGTTATATCTGAGATTTTGCGGTACTCAGGAAACACTCCTGTTTCTAGGATGTAGCTTATAATCGTTGGCAAATGTTTTGATACAGAGAATTAATAATAGTTTTAATTTATTCTTCTAATGCAGGTAAAGATAGATTGTTCAAAATAACCTCACTTTACGGTAATCGATCCTTGACATGAACTTGATAAGATGTTGCTTTATTTAAAATATGCAAAAAGTAATCACATTACGTAAGAAGTCTGAATTGGATATTGTTTAAATTTCTACAACTGGTTGTTTATTTCAAGCATCGGGGTTATTAAAATTCAGAATAAATGAAATAAATATTTTTATGTTGCTTAAAATATTATCTACGAGTACTTACTTAATAACTATAAATAATTCATTAGCTTTTCTTCAATAAATACATAAATAACATTTTTTATAGATTTATTTTAAAATAACATAAATTATCAGATTTATATATTACCTTATTACACCATCAAACTAATTAAGTTTAATGCAAGTTACATCATACATGTAAAAAATTAAGTTTAATGCAGGTGAAAATTTTAATTTTAATTTTGTCAACTTTAGTCAGCTTTAATAACAAAGGCAACGAGGTCCAGGCCCACCAACAGAATAGAGAAAGAGACCATTTGTAAGAGACCTCGCAATCTCTGATGGGACAAAACAATTACTAAGAAAATAAATTAATCAGACGAATTTGACATTAGAAAAGATTAAACGAAGTTGATGACCAATAGCACTGAGCAGTTCATTTTTAAAGCGAGCAGTTCGCCACTGTTCGCCATTTTTGAGCAGTTCGCCATCTCGCATACTTAACTTCAAGCAAAAGTTTGTTGCGTCTCACTTTTGCTTATAAGAAAATCTATTAAATTATTTCTTCTATTAACTCTATCTAACATACAGGAGCACATAAAAATTACTTTCTGTTCCCCTTTGCTGACCGTCCAAAAGTGACACCTGGGTTCTAACTTCTCTACGCGTGTAACCAACTAGTACCAGATTAAATAATTCGTGGGATCCTAGGCCATTGAAATCTCGGGGGCCCGGCCCCTTCTAATGAACCACATAACGTTGTTCCAAATGTACCAAAATTTGCTTTGCTTATTTTTTTGCCGTAAACTCTCTCAAAATGTCTCTCTCAAAATCAATTATATTGAATACATCGAATTCACTAGATATAATTGATAATGAATTCAGCCTTTCTTGTTTCATAGTTGATCTATCATTAATAGTTGATTCATAGTTGATGTGGATATGAAAGCCGAAGGCAGTGGCTCAAGGCAGTGAAGTCAGTCTATTTGGTCTCGAAAGCTATTCAGTACTCTCCAGCTTTTCGAGATCTTTCAACCAACATGGGGAAGTATTAATACTCGCAAAAAATTTGTAAAATTTTCTCAATATTAAAACAATCAGGTGTTTCTCATTAATTCAATTAATTAATAATCGCAATAAGCAATTCCTTAATAAATCATACATTAAATGAGAAATTCTCTAACCATTTATCTAAATTGACTAATCTTATTCATCAAAGAAATATAATATGCAATTAAATATAATCTAATATACAACCTAATAAATCAACTAATCATAATAAATTAGTTAAATCAAGAAACAAAATATAAATTATACAACATATAATCGTAATACGTTAAAATAAAAACCAGCAAGTTAAAATAATACGTTAAAATACGTTAAAATAAAAACCGCCAAGCCATCACAGGTTCCGACAAACCTACACATCTAAACATTAAACAGATTTCGCCGAACGAGTAAATGTACATATAAGCAGTCAGCATATCTCGCGTCAAAGCTTTGAGTAAAGCTGCAGGTCGTACAACGACAGCGGCACTCATTGATGCATAATATACGAGAGTTTTTACGTCTACGATATTGCCAACTTTTCTTTTTTTTTTTTCATTTTTAAAATAACGGTTCCCTTGTCGGCGAGTATTTGTTTCGAGGAGAATCGTCAAGTATTTTCACCCATCACTTTTTCTGAATGACGGGTAAGCTTTTTACCCTTTTGGCTTACAACAAATATGATTGGATATTAGTTTAATGTATTTTTGAAGAAGGCGTTTTCTATACGATACTTTGAGATTTTGACCGCATCAAGCTGCTATTTTCACCGCTGGTGTGACCCACCACCTTTTAGATATCACCACTACTTACATTTCACTAGATAACCGTCAACAAAATAATGCAACGTTGATCCTTACATTTTCTTAACGTATCAGAAAGAGATTTTTGATTGGTCGGAAGTATAACCTTCCTAAAAATGTTGTAGCAGAGGCTTCTTTCAAACTCCGCCTTTTTTGCGGCAGACGCCGTCGAAAGGCATCGGCTTAGGCAACAAGCTACAGCTCAACGGATCCATAGAAGCAACTTCCTTTCCAGAAAATTCGCATAGAAGGAGCTATCTAGGCCAGTGATCCAAGAGACGCAATTTTCGAGTTGTTGTCTTTGGATGTGCGGCGAGAACTCAATCTTCGATGGAAACTCTGTTAAAAATTCAAATAAAGAATAAATTTTCTCATATGACTTTATACGAGAGGAAAGCTCTGCACATAAGTGATCCAATATAGGTAGATATCCTGCAACCTTGAAGCTGATAGGGCCGCCTCCAGAGCTACGAAATTAGACTGATTTAACCGTGCACCTTTATCTAACGCAATTAAATTTGCAATAATTCACGAGCTAAATTCAAACAAACAATGACACAATAAACAGTTAATAGTGCAAAATAAAGAAGACTAGAATGCGAGTTACCTTAACGAGACGGGTGTTGTCTTCATTTACTTTTCTGATAGGACTAAGGAAACGGCTGTAGGGGGTTTCTTCTTGCACACCCGTTCGCGAACGATAATGAATAAATTAAATTAGTAGCGTGTTAGCGGTCAATTTGAAACGATAACGAATGGTTTGCGATATGGCATACGAATAATGCCCGCTGAATTTTTATGTCGTCCGAATAGGAAAACGATTTTTTCAAGACTCCTCTCTTTCTCTCCTCTTTCGCGTTAGCTAACGAAAATTGCGAAAGTACCCCAAAACTACACATACACAAAACTAGTGGGCGCATCTATGAACTAAACTAAAAGGATATTAACAAGGAGTGGACGATAAGTTGAGTTAAATGATTTAAATACAGCACAAACATTCCGCCCACCAAAAAGGCAATGCGTTTTTCCTATACTATGATCTAACTACTAACTAAGGCTTATTGGTTGGGGAGTGGACAAAGTTTGTTTACAGAGCGCTGCATCTATCCCGTGGACGTGCGGATAGTAGCAACACGGCAAGTGACATCCGCGCCTGAATGCACCCCCACCACTCGCCCCAGTGGCCAATTGAGTGGCGATACTTGATCTTGTTTGATCAGAACTACAGTGCCCATTTTGAGGTTCTTAAATTTAGAATCGCCAGACGAATAGTGTGGCTGGCGAGTATGCCAATGCGCCAATCGCCAGCACTTCCAAAAATCTTGGTGCATACGCTGGACTAATTGCCAGCGGTTTAAACGATTTAAAGCCAGTGGTGTTAGGTCCGTATCTGGCGTACTACCTAACGGTTCTTAACTTAGGTAATGGCCGAGGATCAAAACATTTAGCTCGTTGGGGTCCGAGCTAAGTGGACACTATTTCCTCGAATTTAAAACAGCTTCGATTTGGCACAACAATATCGAAAACTCCTTA
>WYDF02266644.1:0-18561 GCA_009867245.2 Adranes taylori
ATAACAGGAATGTTTCATTAAAGGATTTTTTACTCCTTATTGGATATTTATTGTTGAGGAATACTTCATGAATACTGCATCCTAAATATGTTAAGCAGCACTTCAAAAAAAAAATTGAATATTCATATATTTTCATCTTGTAGATTAAATAAACCAAACAATTTAATCCTACTCAATGTAACCATGTAACCATCATGAGTCCTTATTGACAATTTTCCAAAAAGAACTCTTTGTTGTTGAATTAAATTTTTTAGAACAGTCTCTAAATTGTGAAACTTCATTAAAAATCGAAATATAAAGAGAAATATTTTAAAAATCATTCCGTATAGGAAAGTACATATAGACACACATATAACAAAAATTAAGTATTTATGGTTATATGTAAAAGGCATTCTAATTTTTGGTTAATCTTTGATTGTATTTTTAACGAAATTAAAAATTAAAAAGTCCAAACGCGTAAAATGATGTGAAAATGCAAATCTTGAAAAGCGACAGAACATTAATGGTGTCGCGCTAATCCATCGAGATTAAAAAGGCGCAAATCTTCTTAGCATTTACGTTCGTATTTTCCCCTCGTTCAAATTTCATAGCTTCCCAATTCACATTTCGGAATCTGATCTGCCCGTGACGATTTGCATCAACCATGTCACTGAACGAGCGTGTAACATTTCAAAGTATCTGTGAAATAACATTTATTTAAGCAGGCTGTTTTGTTGAAAATTAGCTTGCTCTCTTTACATTTCAACGTGATACCAAATTAGTAATGAGCCAGGAGTACGTTGTAAAGCTTACAAAGGTATAATACTGCGTTATATTTGCAAGTAAAGATACTTCTTTATCTATAGAGATATATGTGATTAATGATATGAGATATGAGATATTTTACAAGACTTAAAAGATATTTAGTTTCTCAAAGTTATTAGATTACTAAAAGCTGCATTATTGTCAATCAATCAAGCAATATTTAACAGAATAAAATTATAATATACCCGACACTACCAGGTGGTACAATATGGAAAATATGAGGTTTGTCTTGCTCAAAATACTTAGATTAATTAGGTTTCTTATATACAGAAAAATTAAAAGAGTATAAATAATATTATACAATTTTTTAATTTCACTGATTTGTTGACACGCTGGCCTTACGAATATTTGTACCAATCTACCATTACCAATTCGTAATATTGTACCAATCATTACGAATATTTGTACCAAATTTGTTCGGAAGTGCGGGAATATCAGCAAATACAAGCTTTATCGTAGAAACGGTGCTACACATTCTAGAAACCTGTTAATTTATAAAATCTAGAATTGTTAAAGTTCAGAAACAGATGAACTCGGTGTGCTTATTACTTTTTTTGTATCGTTTTCACTAATTCAATAAATACTTATTAAGCCTACCAGCGTTTCTCAACCTTTTAATATTTTTGGTCCAATTTTCAATCACAATTTTCCTCGCGCCTCCCTGTCGCAGGGAAGTAAACCTAATACTTCCTGCGACGTCGTATCAATTGTTTAGATCATGTTTTAGTATAAAACATATTTCAAATTAATTATTTAAAAGATTGTTACTTTAATAAATACGTTATTTAGTTTCAGAATATTAAATCGACTTTAATTGCTAACTAATTAAGCGCCTGCAAACTTACGATTAATTAGCCACAGCGAGATATCTCTATGTGTATAATGTAATTTGCGTGTCAAATGCAATTTACAGGGTTAGCTATTTACGGCAGAAGATTTATACTATAGAATTATGGATAATTTTTTAAGTGGTCGTAAGCGAGCACTAGAGATAGTGAAGCATCAACAAGTGCACAGACGAGCGAAGCTCCGGAAATAAAACCAAGAAAATATTCTCAAGAATACTTTCGGTTTACCTTCACCGAAGTAAATGAAGAACAAAGGCCGCTGAGTGTCATTCGCTTAAAAATGTTGGTAGCAGACAGTATGAGGCCTAATAAACTTAAACGCTATTTGGAAACGCTTCATAGGGAGTACATTAACAAACCCCGAGAATTCTTCGAAGCAAAGTTACAATAATGTGAAAAATAAAAACCATTTTATTTGCCTCCTACAAAGTTTCATATAAAATAGCTAGATGAAAAATGTGTCAAACAATTGGTGAAAAGCAAACTGCAATGAAGATTGTAGAAACTACGTTTGGAGTTAATTTTGCCAAAACAGTGCAGTCCATACCAGTTGAATCAAGACTGAACATGGCAATATCACAAAAAATTCAGTAATATAATTTTTTAGAGATATTTTTATTTCAATATTTTTGATGTTACATTTAAATTATAGGATCCCTAGTATATCTAAAAATATTTAGTTTATTTTAATAGATGTAGTAATTATCGCAGCTAGTAAAATTAAAACAATTTATTTTGATTTATATCAAATATTACTATATGACGTCTGGGTCAAATTGTATATCAAATTGAATATCAAATATTTAGCTTATTATTCCAATTAACCATTATCAAACAGATGTTCATTGAATTTATTTACTTTTCTTACACGTCTAATAAAACTGACGATACATTTGTTTGTAGATGCCAAATGAAACAGATAATTTTGTAAACTGTTAAAATGTTCTTAAAACTTATACATTTTCTACCTTTAGCAGAGACGTGAATATTTAGATTTTTTATTTAAACACGTTAATAGGTTTTAATTCTGTATACATTTGTTGATTTATTGTAATAAATTTGAAGATATATTGTTATAGCTGTTGTTATCGCAGGAAAATTTTTGCAACGCGTTTATGACCTAAGAGATGAAATCGGAATTTTTTAGAAGAGTAAAACCGACCGGAAGCCGAGAAGTTCCGAGTTGGTTTATTTGTGATGAAATTAAGCTACTTGGTGGACATGTTCGAGAAATGAAATACCTTGAATGTTCAACTTCAATCAGCAAACACACATAAGTTGGATACCAGTGATAAAGTAGATACCAATGATAAAGTTATTTGTAGAAAATGGCGTATCATCAGCTATCAACATGGAAGCAATTCTGGAATAGAAATGCGGATTTATGTGTACCCAATCATTTCAAATGCAATGTCAAGAAAACAATTTAAAGAAATTGTAAAAGTTGTTTACTGCAATGACAATAGTAAAATACCCAAAGAAAATTATGACAAACTTCTCAAAGTACTCAAAGTAGGCCAATTATCTACGGGATAATTTCAAAAATTTTATGATCCGAAGAGATGTATTAGTATCGATGAAAACAAGGTTCAGAGGACTTCCTTGTAACCATATAATCCACAAACACCAGTGAAAAAGGGCATAAACTTTGGGAAGTTTGTGACGCTGTGAAGTTATACCAAGGCAAAAATGAAAACTTTCAAGTAAGAATTTCAAGAGCTTAGGTTTGGGTCTTAGCGAACGCGTCGTGCTTTCTCTTAGCAAATACAATTGGGATCAAAACAAAATCATATTCTGTGATAATAACTTTACTTCAGTTACATTTTTCGAATTCTTGTGTAGTATATTTATATTAATTTGAACCTTCCTCGTATATTTAGATTATTTTACAATTAGTAGTTGAGTAATTATTTTCAAATTAAATTCATGATATGGAAATTTAATTGTTCTATGTAAATTATTTTGCGTGCGTTTGAATAATTTGTTTTTTAAATAATTTTAGTATGTTATTAACGAATACGAAATATATAAGCATTTTTTATTATAGAACATTTGAAAATTGCAATTATATGCTGATATACAAATATTTCTTTTAAAATTGTTGTTTAAGTAGTTTAGAGAGAGTAAAAAGAGTTACTAAAATAAGTTAAAAAATTAATTAATAAGAATCTTTAAAAGCATTCAGACATTAAATCATTTATAAGTTTACATTTTAAAATCTTTCTGACTGAAGTTCTTTAATCATAAATCATTTTTTTTTTCACACGTCCTTTACCATACCTTCATAAAACATTAAACTTGTGCATTTTACCGACTTTGTTGTTTAATTAATAGATTGTTTTATAAATAAACATCTTTAATTCAACATCCCAACTTATATTCGTTCATATCAAAATTAAAAATTCTAACCCACACGACTCTCGCAGAAGCCGATTAATTTTAGTTCATCCTTCAAGATATTTGGTGACAGGTCAATATATTTGGTGCCAGGTGTATTCAAGATTTTAGATTTTCAAAGGTTAGGGTCTGATGTGTATGCATAAACTAGGGTTCTTATCACAAAAGCGAATATAATAGCGAATGCTACTTTCAAGCGATTTTGGTGGCGAGTTTGGAAATCATCAAGTGTAAGATATGTAAGATATTTTATTTTATTTATTGCTAAATTTAGCGTGTAATTTTAGCTTTTTGCAATTAACGTTGTCAGTATTTATTTTTATAGACATTTAAAATTTTTTTTACACATTTAAATTTTGACATTTAATAGATAATATTTAATTTTTTTATTTTTTTCTATGTGAACATAATAGGAAGTGCGTAAAATGCCTAAACTAAACATTGCTCATGCATTAAAAATTATCCCCGATCCCAATTTCACAAATTTTTATCTTGCTGCAAAATTGTAAATACCGATATGGCAAATGCGGCTGATGATCCGCTTTTACTCAATCTTATTAAATCAAAATTATCTGGTCCAGCTTACAATATAACTAAATATAGAGCTTTTGACAATTGGGTAGATCTTAAAGAGGAACAATTTTTAGAGAACCTCTCTGTAGCGCAAATTCAATCAGATCTTATCCGTTACCGCCAGCAAACAAATGAAAACGTTCGATCATTGCTAATAGGGAAGAAAAGCTACTAAATGACTTAAATGATACTTGTATCGAGTCAGAGGCAGAAAATTTTTCTAGGGTAATAATTAGTTTAAATCAAATGACAGCTTGTAAAATATTCGTAGAAGGTCTTAATTATCCATTGAATATCATACTTAAAACTTCGCGTTTTGAAACATTGACAGAAGCAATTGAAGCTGCGGTCGAAGAAGAAAAATCAAATCATTTAAGTAAAACTAACACTTCTAATAATAAATCTTTTGCTAGTAAATATAAAAATTTTGATAATCACTAAAGGCGCACATAATCACTGAAGACGCACATACTTTGATGCACATACATGACAGCAGGATAGTTTATTTTGCTTCTAATTTTCATGGTTCCAAAAAGACTACATATGCGAAGAAAAGAGGCAGATGTAAGACGTGCTGTTCCAAAACCATACAATCTCAAGCACATAGCAAACGGTGCACTTGAATTTTCTTAAGTTGTAATGAAAAAAAAAGTACCATGAAATGAATTGGTCTATTTTATATTTATATTATTTGTCTTTTACGCTGAAACCAAAACAGGTTAGTAGCTTTGTTTTTTAGATTTATAAAATATTCGCTTATAATTGTGTACTATGACAAAAGATTTTTTTAATATATCTTAATACATTTATTTCGCATAATTTTTATTATAAAACGTATGTCTTGACTATTCAAATAAAATATATAAATTATCTATTTTCATGAGTGATTAATTCCCAACGGTACTAATAAGTACCAATTGTTTATAATAACAAAACCATTCAAAACACCATCATAAAAGCTATGAAGAATACTTGGAACAATTACTATACTGTACATTTAACAATAGACATTTTAAGACTTCTTTTAACAAATAATTTTATTGGCCACTAAAGAGAACAAACAACTTGTTAGAAACAGACTACATATCAATGAATAAAATTAATCTGAATATAACTCAGAATAATATATAATTTAGTATAATGGATTCGAAATTAATATACAATAAATACAATTAATAATATATAATTAAATATAATGGATTCGAAATTAATATACAATTATTACAATTATGAATGTCGTTATATGAATGAAATTATCACCACGCTAGTTTAAATGGATAGAACACTCAACCGGAAATTGAGAGACTCAGGTTTGAATCCCGAGTGGGGTTATTTTTTCCAAGACACAAATAATAATTCTATATGAATTTCGAATACATTATAGACTACATATTTTTTATACAGAACTATCTCGCAAATTTTAACAGGTGCTATTCTAATTGAAACTTGCGAGGGAAGATTTATAAGTTGCAATTATTTATTGCTTACTAAATATAATTTTAGTGGCTTGTATGGATTGTAATTTGGGAAAGGCTCAGACTAATCACACATATTGTCACGTATTTTTTTAAGGCGGAGGGTTGTTCTCTCCGACGTGACATGGGTGAGAGGGGATTTTTATATGGGTTAGCGTAGCAATCCCCTGCTCACGATTATAGGTACCCGAACTCCTTTGTTATTTTATAAAATTGCACTTTAGTTTAGCTACTTATAGCAAAGTTATTAATTGAATAATTAAGGCGGAAAGATCTAAAGTAAATCCCCCAGTTAGCCCACTTAATTTAGAATAAAACACTAGGCCGGACCACCGCTAAGTTGGACGTGCCGTTTAGTTTTAATTGTGCCTTCCGTGGCTGAGTAGTTACTGGTAACGTCAATCATTAACGGTAATCACAAGCCTTCATCATTCAGGCAGCAGAAATGAAACTTATTCAAATTATATAGATCGTTAAAAATGTTTACATGGAGTCCAATTACATGTTCATTCATTCCCATACGTAAAATAAAATAATTAACCTTTGCAATTAACAAAACAAATCAACACTTGAATGAAAGTGATTTTATGATTTGTTCAGTTACATCAGAGAAATGTTAAACTAGGTACTTAGATATTTTGCCGCTGTACACAAACTAGATGTTTATTATTTTAGAGAAACGCATCATAATCTTAATTATTTATTCATATATATTTTAGCCTTACCTTGATCAACAAACTTGTTACTAATAAAAGTCGACTTTATTTTATTCATGAAAATTATACTCAAGTTAATTTATCTGAATTATTCCATAAAATCTTAATGCTAAGTACCGCGCTAATTAGACGAATGCACAATAAAATACTTAATAAATTTATGATCACATTTTAATTAGACATAATTTTATTTTTTATTTAATTATTAATGTAATATTGTTTATTCGGGATTATTATTTCGGTACTTAGTTGGACATTACGACGTTCGGCGGACGCCCAAAATTACTATAGCTCTACTAGAACTGTGCATTCGTTTACATACTGATCCTCTTCCACATTCCGATATGCATATTTTTCGTCATGATTAATTTGTGCATAATTAACACATTCTAGAATCTTCGGCATTCCCCTCTTCTGGTAAATTATATTTAGTCAATGTATTCCACTTAAGTGTCTATACTGCCGTTGGTTATTTACCTTTTATAGTAAGGTGAATCAAATCAGGTGTGCTTCTGGTACCTATAATAATAAACCCCACACAGTTTCCTTCATTTATTATCAATCAATTACCAGTTAAATTAATTTGGTCAATGACACACTGACATAGCGCACTTAGCTTATTGTTATTAGACCGCCCCTGTCTTTCCTTAAGCCACACCTCCTAAATATTCATTTCTTCTGATAATTTGAACGCTAAACACCTCGGAAAGACTCTAGTTCCGTCGGAACTTAATCTATTTCTAATCTATTCTTAATCTATTTCTATGTAATTTTGAACTAATTAAGATGCTTTTAAAATGGATTCACGCTATTAAAATGTATTCACGCTATATTTTACTTTATAACTAGAAGCTTGAATGATTCTCTAAATCTTAATTAATACTTCTCGGGCTTTTCACTGGCATAGAACATGTTTACTGTTAACAACTTTTCACAAGGTCTATGCGTCCTGAATTTCTTCAATCTTTTATAAGTATTGCATGTTCAATCTTTCTAATCTCAAACTTAACAATAACATGGACAAATCTCCACGTTACAATGTACTGGATTCAAATATTCTTATTTAATACGTAACAATGATGTGATTTTTGGATGTGTTGAGGGTTTGAGCGTGATTGACTCCTCCCCTAAATCCGTTACTTTTGTCTATTTCTTAAAAATTGGCATGTAAGTACAAACAAATATGCCAAATTAAAGCGTAAGAGTTTTATAATGCGTGTGTCAAGAAGGGAGAGAAATTTAAATTTAGTATCACTTCTGCTGTTTCTCTCCCTTCTTGGTATTGTACTTTGACAGTGATAATGTATAATAGTTTGAAGCTAGACACTCCGTCAATCACAATTCGACACAAAAATGCATTCACTGTGAGTGAGTGCGAAAAAATGATTGCGGCTGATCTGGATCCAGATGTCGTGTGGTACCAATAGAGGATGACGCGATAAAACAAGGTCGGTCAAGCAAAGAAATTATTACATAAGGTACAAAGGGACAAAACTAGTTGTTGCATTATGTCGTTTTCAATAAATTTCATCCCAGTTGGCCTAGAGAGTCAGTTTAAAAAAATTGGTGTATATATACTTTCAAATACACAGGCAAGCATTTATCTAAAACCAATTTTGGACTCGAATCTGGGACTTCCGGAACATGCTTCTAAATCAAAATTTCGACATGGAACATTGTTAAGAATCTCATAGATTTAGGAGGATACTTAGCTCAAATCTAAATTACTGACAAAAAATACGAATATGACAAAATAAACTACAATTCTAGTTAAATCAAGAAATACAGTCATGATAATACATAATGCATCACATTAAATATAAATACAGAAAGATGTACAATATTGTAATGACTATTCAATATCTAGACTTAATAGATTTACTAAAAGTGATCTTTGCTCTACGCATATTGATAATGTAATAATATAGGATCGTTCGTTAGCACATGAATCAATCTAATATCGATTCATTTTCACAACAATGCTATCTTATCTAGACACACCATGGTCTGACAGGCACGACAGATGGTTGGCTGCTTGGCTGCTAGACTTGCTAAAATTGTTTTTTTTATCTTATTCTCTGTGTCTCTGTCACTATCATACTTCATCTTAATATTTTAAAAATCATTATTCTAAAAACAAAATACTTTATTAATGTTAATAATTTATTTAAAAAAATCAAAAATAAATGTTTTTTTAAATAACGGATGTACTTCCTAACTGATATTCTATATTTTCTACAGGCTTCCCTAATTGCATCATTAGGCAAACAATTTCAAACATCTAGACGTAAAAAATTACATATTTGGATTAAATTAGATATCTATATTTTCATAATTGAATATCAGCAAACACTAATACTGAATAATTAACAAAAAGGTCAAGGAACGAATAGCAAAGATCAGTATCATTTGTCGTTCAATCAGTTAGAACAAACTTTTCAACCTCTCGATCAATCTTGATGTAATAGATTCTTGGTAAGTGGTTTTTCAATCTACAAGCTTGATTGAAATCGGAATTGACAGATAGATAGTGCAATTATAGTCAAGAACTTAGAGGGTTATTCAAAAAGTATTAACTGATTTAATTACGCATTACTTCGGGTTTCAAGCATCGTCATGAGCAAGTTGCTATTTGAAGAGTTATCTAAATTTTGCATGGACGGTATAGGAGCGCTGAAGATGCGTAGTGCTTCCGGCAATGGTTAGTTGTTCGTTTACCCTCGAACTGGCGTGTGTAAGAAGGCGTGCTGCAGGATCATGGTGCGGCGTATTTGTCGAAGGTGATTCGACATTAATCCAGCCACGCCTAATGATTAATCCAGCCACGTTGAAGAACATCCGCCAGTGGTTTCTACAAGTTCAAAAGAGTGGGTGTATGTATTAAACAGACACTCAAATAGATAGAAATTAATGGAAATGTCGAAGAAACACTAAAAACATTGACAGAAAGAAAGCAAAAAAAAAACATTTAAAACAAGAAACATAACAAAACAAAAAGTGGATAATGGAGCAAATACTGCAGATGATAGATGAAAAACGTTAAAGTGAAGTACTCAGACAGAATGGAATGCATATTCAGAAAGATATAAGAAGGGAAATAAGAAAGATCAAGGATAAATCGTATAATAAAAAGTGCAGGGAAATTGAAGAACTGGAAAACATACTGTCACGCCTGTTTTAAATCCACGCCCGTTTCCGTGGTCAAAGTTTAGTATGTTTTACTAGATCCCCAAGCTCTTTTAAATTCAGCTTTAATTTGTTCCCAAGTTTTATTTTGCGTATTTCTAAAGAGTTTGGTCAAAACTAATGAATAGCTCTTGTCTCATAACTTTTAAAAAACTCTAAATATTTGAATACAATATATGTGGGCGCAGAAATTTAGGAAAAGTTGGGGTTGTGAGATCGGAGAAGGCGACTCGACGTCCCGAAACAACTGCTATTCAATGCCCTTCAACAGTCCTATGCTAGCCTCATACTTACCTCGCAGCAAATTTCGAACATCCCCCGACACAAAACCATTAGTACAAGTAGAATTCTTGTAATTAGGAAATTCTATTTGTAATACCTTCAAAACAAGAGTATACCCCAAATTTAACCGGACAGGACGATCATTCAACATAAAAGTCGACTTCGAGCCCCCAATGGATTTCCCCTCTTCTCGGTGTTTAACCCAACAACAGGAACAAAAGATCCCTATGCTGATTGCAGACTCTGACCCTGTACGCGCTTTGGTTTGATTTCAATGTCGCGATATCCGGTTGAAAATCAGCGCGTGTCTTACTTAGAAGATGCTATAGTTTTTCTCGTATGTAATTAAAGCAAATTAAGTTATTACCATAACATATAAGGTAACCAGCTAGTTGCAGATTTGTATTTAATTCAACCCGTTATTTTCCTATACGTGGCAATAAATGATAATTTTAATTTACAAACAAAGTAAAAGAAACAGCAGGCCTTTATAACCACCAACAATCGGGCACATTGATTGATGAAAATGGTGTTTCTATAATAGATGAACAGAGACCAGAATGAACAGAATACATAAGAGACTTATTCAATGATGACCGAACAGACACAGAAACACCAGGATGAGGTTAGGAAGGACATAACAAAGTTGAGGATAAGAAGACATAAAAGATGGTAAAGCGATAGACCCGATGACGCGCACGAAGAGCTCCTGAAATTATTGGACGACGAGAACATTGGTAGGCTTTCCAATGTATTCAACAAGATTTATCATTTTCAGAATATCTTTAGAATGGCTCAACTCCACGATTATAGTAATTCCCAAAAAAAAAAAACAAATGTCAACAAATGCAATACTAATTATCGCATAAAATGCTTAATGAGCCATCTATTAAAGATTTTCCTCAAAATAATTCATCAACCCTTGTATGGGCTTTAGGAACAACATGTGGAACCTACTCAGTTTGGATTCCGTAGAGCAACAGGAACACGAGAAACATTGTTTTGTACTCAGGTACTCATCCGGCGTCGTCGAGATGTGAGCTGTGATGTCTCCTTATACTTTATAGAGTATTAGAAAGCATTTGACAGAATGCTGGATCATATGATAATGTAAAATATTGAGTTTGACGATAAGGATCTTCGCATCATTAAATTTTTATTGGAATCAAATAGCTCAAATAAAACAAAAAGGAAATTTATCAGAAGCTATAGTAATTCAGCGCGGCGTGCGCCAAGGATGCATCTTGTCGCCCCACTCCTATTTAATAATTATGCAGAGGAAATATTCAGGCGGGCGCTACAAAATTTTGCAATAGGTTTAAATGTGAACGGAAAAATAGTTATGCAATATAAGATTCGCAATACAAGCAATACATCGGAAAAATAGCAATACAAGATTCGCTGATGATACTCTAATACTAACAGAAAGCCTCATTGATCTACAAAAACTAATGAACGGTGTGATCCAAAATAGTCAGAAGTTTGGCATTGACATAAACATTAAGGAAATAAAGTACATGGTTGTGAGCAACAACAGGGCCAATTAGTTATCAACCAAAGAAGCATAAAAGTGAAAACTTTACTTATTTTGGGACCATTATCAACGATGATTGGAATAACACATTAATACTAAAGTGTAGAATTGAAAAATCAAGAGCAGCTTTTTTAAGAATATCCAAACTATTAAAGAATCGATATTTAAATGTAATGACTAGGATTAGATTTCTCCGCTACTATGTATTTTCCATTTTGTTATATAATGTCCAATACTCAAGCAAAAAACTAGAGGCATTCTAGATGTGGATTTATAGGCGTCAAACTAAGAATATCATGGACTGAGTATGTCACAAATGAAAGAATAAACAAATGGAAATTGTAAACACACAACTAGATAAACAAATGGAAATTTTGAATAGAGTTAAGCAAAGAAAACTCAAATCTTAGGGCATGTAATGAGGAACGAATAAAGTTACAGATTAGTCCAGTTAGCGCAGCACGGAAAGGTGGATGGAAGAAGAAATCCCTATAGGAGGCGCATATATTGGTAAAATAATCTAAGGACATAGTAGTCAACAACTTCTACTGGATTGTTTAGACCGCCGGTGAACGTGATAGCCACTGACATCCGAGAACGGATAAGCACGTGAAGAAGAAGAAGAAGAAGTGTATCTTTTTAAAGGAATAGCTCCTGGACTACTACGAGTTTCAAAGAATGAAGAAGCGAGAATCTGCACTGCGTTCGAGAAGTGCCTCCTGGAAGTCAACAAATCGAAATGACGACAAAAGAAAGCGGATGGAATTCTCTAATCTGCTGCAGAAGGTAATGAAAGATGAAACGTTAAATCACTTCTATGACGTTTAATCTTTAGTGATGAAGCGACCTTTAATTTGAACGGCACAGCCATTCTTCTAATATGCGAGGAATTAACAACCAAATGAAACAGTTGAGTATATAAAAGAATAATCTAAGGCGAATGTGGACCACGTTTACGAAGAAGGGGCAATTAACCTTGTCTTGTGATGAAGGATTTATGTTCCCTTTTTCTTTGAAGGTAACACTGTTAGATGACATCTCAATATACTCCAAAAGTGGGTTTTCACGTCAGTGCAAGCAGATTCGCATGACTTTATTTTTCATCAAGATAGAGCACCGCTCCATTGTTAGTTAATGGTCCAAGCTTTTTCAATCTTGTGCATATATGTAAAAGATTGCGTTTATATTAAACAGCTACTTACTAATCGCAATGAGCTTAAACATTAAATAACAACACCGATTAACTCAGTGAATCGTGGCATGCTAAACGCGCCTGGGAGGGATTCTCTTATCGCATTGATATTGGCTATGCTATAGGTGAGATGGCCACATTAAACACTTGTAAATAAAAGTTGATTCTGAGTAGAATACTTATGCCTGCATTGGAGTTTTATGTTGCTATTCTCGTATAATGAAATCGATTAATTTTTTTAAAATAATCCTGTTTATCTGTCATTCACTTACGTGGCTGAATTTCGATAAATTCTCCTCATGCTCCCATGTGAAGACATATATTAAGCACAAAATTTATAAATAAATTATGAAATCTAATACCTGGTATAACTTTACTCAAAAAACAAAACAAATATTTCTCATATAGCAAAACACATTTTCATGAAAAAATCGTATATTGCCAGTGAAAGAAATATAGCCTCATAATATTAGGATTTCATTTAAAGGATTAATAGCACTGTGTTGTTGGCTGTTTGTTTATTTTGGATTTGCCATGTATGAGAACAATATGAAAGCAACAAAAAAAACAAATTACACGAAATTCTAAATGTTGAATGCTTGGGCAATTCACGTTAGCCTTTTATTAAAAAACGGGAGCGCAAAAAATAAATAAACAAAAAGGAAAACACGAAGATTCTGTCAGGAAAGGTGGATTCTTGATTCTAGCTATATATAGCATTAGGAAAAGTTGACCTCAAACTGTTTCAAAAGACGTATCAATAAATTATGAAACTCTCCATTAAAATCAATTATTAATGTAATTATTCCATTTAGAAACTCTATAACTAAGAAGTTGGACAAAATGATTAAGTTTTAAGAATTTTAATTAAAATCTACACGATATGTAACATAGAAAGATATTGACTTTTAAAAAATATTTAACTAGTCATAAAAAATATTTCGGACAAAGTGGTTAATTACTGCCATTCAAACGTGACCGTAGGAAAGGAAGCAAGAATTGAAAGAACCATTAGTGCATTAGTCCATTTGAATGGGCCATAAAACATCAAACCAACCGCCCGCTAAATGTTTTAAGTAATCATTATTTTTCAATAACGAGTGATCTACATTATTTTGATAAACATACTTAACCTTATATTTATACTAATCATTATATCTTATTAAATTAAAATGTTCTCTTTAATTTAACCGTCGTTGAGTTTAAATTATATTCCAGGTACTTGATCCTCTGAGCAATTACCCTCGTCGCTAAAAAAAAGCTCCTTTAAAACGGGACGCGACATTTTGGTGGAGGCGCCCGCTATGCTCTAGCATTCCACTGTTAAATCATGTGTGACGATTATTAAATGTTGTGACACGCGGTACAATCTTACGGCTTTTATGAAATGGGGATTTTGATGAAGTTAAGGTTTCAGTAGATTTGTTCAAAAAGCTATTTCCTGTGGACTTCGATCCATTTTTCTGGTTCCTCTTCTAAATCTAACATCTCCATATTGCATATTGTAAGACGTATGTAAGTATCATAATAAATTGGAAGTCATTTTGTCTCAAAGTAGTTCCTAATTTCCATGGGGGAGCAGAACCTACCCGGTACAGAGAAACAGATATTCGTGTATTATTTCCGCTAGTTTTCACATATTTTCTCTCCTTACGCCTGGCCCCTCCCAGAAAAAGTGTCTAGTTACGCCATTGGGGAAATATATACGTACAATTCACATAAATATTCCTTCATTCAAATAAATACCTAACGCATCGCAAATAATAAAATAAATCAATATGTTATTCGATGCATGTGTGCAAATAGGTAAATAAAAATGGCGTTCATGATTCATCAAATTAATTCTCAAATAATTTTACTTACAATTTCCGTTGTATCATCACAAACTTAATTTATATGTAGGCACAGTTACCTTAATAATTCATTTTTATTTAATTTACTTCAATAATTAAACTCGTTGCCAGACAATTTAATTTGTTTTATTCGTAAAATTCATACATAAAAAAATCGCTCGTTTAAAAGAGTTACCGCTCACGCCTAAGCCTCATATTCATCTTTTTTAATATTTCCATTTATTCATAATTTAATTCGGAATTAATTACAATTTTATTTCATTCAAGTCATACTTAATTTTCGATATTCAAACCGGCAACGATCTAAAATTAGTGAAGTAAATTCGCGTTCAAACACATTCTTTAATTTTGCATGGACTAAAAGTAGTACTTAGCCATTTGTATTAGTAGTTATATGAATCTGAACCAGCCCACGCACAGTCTACTGCTGCTACAGAAATCATAAGGCTACAGGTCTCAACTTTTCTCGGTGTATTATTATCTTCCATATAGCATGCACGTATGTAATACGTTTAGGTATAGGAAAGATATACGATTCATGTTTTGACAATGTTTTCTATTTCAGCGTAGTACGTCTCTTCTACTCATATCACTGCAAACCATTTATACGTAGTTCAAAGAGGAACAATTTACCACAAAAAGAAATTTTAAAAATAATTTTTTCTTCCACAAAAATTTAAATGAAAGTCGTATTTATCGGTGGCTGCGTGTGTTATATGTAAGGATGTATGTTCCAGAATAAGACCTCTCCTATGGGACCGATCTGGATGAAAGTTGGTAGACAGGTGTAGACTATGAATTCATAGAACGGTTTTTTCATTTCTTTTATAAATCCAATATGGCGGACAGAAACCATTTTTTTTTGTTTAGAAATTTCATATTCAAATTAGGAGGCTGAAGTTTAGCATACATATAGCACATTGTATTATGCGTCGAATTAAAAAAGTTCCATGTTGTCAAATTTTATAGGAAAGGTGTTGCCGCGTTTGAAATTTAAAAAACTTTTTGAAATATCTCGGGAACGAAAAAAGATAGGAAATTGAAATAAACTTTATTGTATATGCTACATAAAGGCCCTTCGATTTTATTTGAAACATTTTTTCTAAAATCACAATTTAATATATATACTGGGTGTTTTTGTTTAGCAAACTTTGCTGTTCATTTTCTCAGAAACTAGGCATGCAATTTTGATAAAAATTGTTGAGTCGAATGTAAATTTAATATTTTGAAAGTTGGAAAAATTAAATTCAGGGAACATATGTAAGTCTAACTCTTATCGTTTCAAAGATATGACCCTTAATAAGTTAAAATTTCGCAACTTGTCGCAATGGCAACCGACATTCAACATCATATTATATACATGTAAGACCCACATAATAGCTTATATACGCAAAGTTAAGGAAAAATTATTTTACGTTGTATGAGACATATAAACTGCTTTTGTAACTGAACAAATGTTGTTATCAGTGGCGGGTCCACATTATCATTTGGCAGGGCTTCAAAATGATTATTTTATGGAGAAATTCAGTTTTAAAATTAGAAGACTGAAATTTAGTATATTGTATTATGCGTCGAATGAAAGTGTGACGTTGCCACATTTAAAATTTTACAAACTTTTTGATATATTTCAGTAACTATAAA
The DNA here is from genome assembly GCA_009867245.2 of Adranes taylori. Lineage (NCBI taxonomy): Eukaryota > Metazoa > Arthropoda > Insecta > Coleoptera > Staphylinidae > Adranes > Adranes taylori. The sequence goes on from WYDF02266644.1 coordinate 16,502, forward strand.
AGATAGGATAACTTGAATAAACTATATTCTATAGGCCAGCAAAACCTCGTTCAATTTTATTTGAAACATTTGTTTCTAAAATTACAAACTAACATATATACAGGCTGTTTTTTGTTTTGTAAACTTTGCGATCGATTTACTTGAGACCGGCTATTGTACTACATTAAATATCTCGGTTCATATGTAAGTAGGCAAAATAAAACAAGTGTAGAACCCAGAGACCACAATTTTACGCAATGGGTACATGTAGAAAAACTGAATCAAAAGCGGTAGTGGGAAAAAAGAAGTCAAAAGTGGCAGCAGACCTCGCCAAAGCGGACAAATTCATTAGACCCCTGGAGTACTTAGCACGCCAGACTGCTCTTTTAGAAATTAGCCGAAAAGAGTAAAGAGGGGTCGTAGAGGGGCAAGAGGGGCCATGCCAAACCGGACAGTGCAGCTGTCCGCGCCGTAAGCCAAATAGTTTATAACTAAATAAAGTCTTACACTTCAGTAACTATTTTATTAACATTTCTCATGCTATAATAGAAAATCTGCATTGAAGCTGACATAAACCCACTGGATACCAACTTTAAAAGAAGGCTGATTGATGATTTTCTGATTCCCGAAAGACTGCCAGTGTAGTGCCCGTTTTAAAAAAGGGCGACAATGGACAAGTTAGTAACTACAGATCCATATAACTTTTGCCACCCTTCTCTAACATTGTATAAAAGGTGATGTGCAGAAAGATAGTAAGTACATCAAGTTGAAATCAACATAGAAAGAGTGGAGTACCACCGATGCTATCCTACACTTCGTTAAATCCTACACCGGGAAAATGTGAATCAAGAACGACCGCAGGCCGCGCCAAAGCGGACAGCAAAGCTGTCCACGCCGTACGCAAATACGGGAACCGGGGGATTCATGGTTAGGGGATTCATGGGTTAGACTAATGTTTTTTTAATTTATCCTAAACACTATTGTGCTAATAGACGACTTAAAAGGCAACAGTCAAAACTAAAAGGTTCAACGTTTGTTTTATGCAAGATATAACAAAATATAGGACTTCCAGTATATGAAAGATGGGGAGGCGATGACGTCCACGAATTTTTTATATGTATTTTAGCATTTCAACAAAACTTCCTCTAAATACTTTTCTCTTCTGTGACACATTTCTCTGTCTGTATCTATAATTCATTACAATCCTAGTCATGATTTTAAGATACATGCAGTAATGTTGGATTAAATCATGACGAGTCAAAGTTAATATACTCCAAATTTGTTCCGCGCGCACCGGTTATTATATAATACCAAATACCAAGCATTATACACTACACCAGTCATCTACTTCTTCGTTTTGATTGAAGTGGGGTATATTGATTATATACTAGCGAGTAATATTGGAAGCAGGAGTAGGGATTTAAGGTATTGTTATATTAAGATATACTTTGTAATATTCTGTTCAATTATGTCACAGAGTTTAGGTATTTGTTGGAGTAGACTAGGTTAAGTAGGGGATTGGATCCTCGAAAGTGGATAAAGAGAAGCCACGAGCTCACAGGTTGTTCTGAAGGAAATCATTCCTCACTGGTATCACAAATAGTAGCAAGGACACTAATTGTAAAAAGTCCCCTAATTGTAATTTCTCTACGTATAGTTCGTGTTCTGATCTTTCATTTGATAATATGGTCAACTTGAAAGAAATCTGCATAATTCCGAATGTTGAATCTACGTTATAAAATAAACAAACAACCACACGAAATAGCGGCGTGTATCTTGTGGCGGCCGTTTTTACAATATTTACTCAACGGTTTTATACTTAGAAGTAGAAGTAGACGTAGACGTCTGATGTCAGACAAAATTTAAAACCATCAGTGGCTTTAACATTAACGTGTGAATACCAACGATTACATGAACTTAAATACACATTAACTGTTAAGCTTACATTTTGACATTTTGCAAAGGCCAGTTATAATTTGTAAATATAAATTTAATTCATAAATTTATTTTATTTAATTTATTATTTATATAAATTTAATAACAATACATTAAAGCTACAAGTAATTAATATTTAAAATAAT